>LQNK01000750.1:200637-225557 GCA_001586405.1 Phoebis sennae
AATGTACCAAAACACCAAATGCAGCTAAAAATTTAATCAAAATCCGTTCAGTGGTTACGGCATGATCGACATACAAAAATATCCAAAAGATTTAAAATGTCATTAATTTTAAGAAGGTAGGAGGATTTTTTTATAGTAAAGATACTTTAAATAGATATAGTCTGATGTCAAAACGAAAGTTTTACTAATAATGTAAACCCAAATTTTGTCTACTTTATGAAAACGAATATACTTTTCAAACATTTAGTAACCAATAAAAGTGTGATGTACATCGCAGCATACACTAAATTATTGATAAGTAACGCGATTGCAACTGAAAATCAATATTCTATCAAACGTATCGCCTATTTCGTACATTTTACATAAATTCACTATTTGATTCCCTAAAAGACCCATAAGTTATATTATATATGCGTTTGCAGGATCTGTTAACCTTTACAATATCGAGATTATATTAAATAACAGAGTAACGTATTGTAAACATTTTCAATCAATTTATGAGGAATCAAATATCAAAATTATAACCATATTTCAGATATTGCGCACATACTAAGGATATTTGCTTTTATAGTACTAGCTAACATGTAAATATCGAGGCATTTCAGCTTCTTGATAACACGGAAACAGTGCGAAAACTTCAAAGAATTAAACCCTTTGAATTAGTGTAGTTATTAATCACCAATAAGTGCAGTGAAGTGCAGTGCAAAGAACACAATATGAAAGTGTCTTTCATTTATTATAGACAAGAAGAAATATGTCACACGACATTTTCTTACAAAAACTATTATTAAAAATTTAAGTTTAAACAAAATTGCTTATTAGCCAACAATATTGCAATAAAAATTATGAAACCAAGGATTAGTCACGGGAAAAAAAACTAGCTAACCGCTCTGTTTCACTCGTATAGATACGTAATGTCTATGAAAGTCTTTCTGTATCAGAATGAAGATATTTTTAAATGAATCCGGCAGCTAAGATAAGAGAGTTTAAAGAAACAAACTTTTCTTCTTAATAATATTAGTATTACAAATAGTTATAAAGTAAAATGTCATTACTCACTTGTAATAATGGCAATAAAAAGCGATAATGATTATAAAACGATTTTTGGCGCCAAAACATATAAATGTTTTGCAATTGTTCGGAATTTGTCTTCAGTAACGCCAGAGTGAAGTAATTTATTTTATCACAAACTACAGATAAAATTACTTAACCTCTAGACAGTTCTTTTGAAAACGTGACGTTTTAGATCTATTATTTTTAAAGGTACACTTATTTTTGGGCCTTTGAATTTTTCTATGATGGACCATAATTTTGTTTACGTAAGACTAATAAAAAATATTCTGTTTATCAATTACTTAACTATTTTTTTATTGCATTTTATCTAAATACGTTAAGCTTTTTTTTGCATAAGCTCATGAACAAAAAACATTTATTAATTTTATCGTACAAACATTTATAATTATGTATGATATTTTAAGTAATAAAGCAATGATTTATTAAAAACTTTACAAAACTAGAGTTCAATAAAAAAAACTGTACATTAAGACTTGCACATCCATAAAAAGTGGTTACATACCCCATCTTTTATAGACTCAAACCATTGGATATCAAAATGAACCTGATTGATGAAATCGAAGAAAAACTTTAACGATCGACATCCCAATAGCAATAAAGTACGGCGGTATGTCAGATCCCTCCACTTTCTGAGCTTATCGAAGTTTTACGACGACGAATCTTGGAAACGTGGGGTTTGGGGCCCGGAATGGGGCCTTAAATCAAGCGCTGGAGGAAACGTCGACGTTGGTATTAACAGCCTGACAAAATGCAGTGTTAACAACGTATGTGTCTTTATTAGTTTGCTGCCTTTTTTACGTCAATGACTTTATTATTAAATCGACTTAAAACTACTTGGTAAAATAGCTCTATATGTAATTACATATCCATAATAGCTAAATATTATCGCATTAAAATAAATATTAACACATTTATTTTTGCTGTTCAATATGACTTGTTAAAAAAAGTAACAGTACGATGCAAAATAGATCATTTACATATAATGGGGCCTCTATTTACTCTAGTTTAGGGCCTCA
This sequence comes from Phoebis sennae, assembly GCA_001586405.1. Taxonomy (NCBI): domain Eukaryota; kingdom Metazoa; phylum Arthropoda; class Insecta; order Lepidoptera; family Pieridae; genus Phoebis; species Phoebis sennae. Next base: position 202,728 of record LQNK01000750.1, read on the forward strand.
AAAACATCAAATGTGCGTCTGTTCGTCTGTTATTTAGTGACACTGCGCACATCGTAAAACTAAATTTGAGTTGGCTTAATGCTGGCATTCTTAGGCGTTCGTCTTTATATCGTATTTATATAGGTGACATTAATTTGTACATAACTAGATTTATTGATGGTGTTATGTAATGTGAAATGAACACATGGTTAGAAGAATGTTTTGATTAAATTTTGTTGTAAAATGGTAATTTCAGCTATTAAATAGGGGCTTTTGTTTTCTGTTATTTTCAAACGTAAAAGAGGTGGTATAACAGTATTTCGAACTTTATTTTTTGCATCACTGTTAGTCTTTCCGTGTATGTAATATATTATGTCGCCAGAGAGGCGGATATACCAACCAATTTTATCAATTAATTGTATTAATTACATAATTACAATTTAATGGTTTAATTATTATGATAAAATTAAAAGATTTTCCAATGCTTGATTCCTCCTAATTTTAATTTCAATAAGATATATATGAATATCACTTAAATACACATTCGATAAACTATTACGACCGTAAAGTGGTAATAATTTTATTTTTCACAAGCCACTTTTTTGAGACTATTCATTACAAACAAACAAAGTTTCCTCTTTAATATATTAGTGTAGATAATAATCTTACAAATAAAAGTAATTTTAAAGGCATTATTTTTTAATGTCAACAGGTGGTAACCTAAACTCCCAAAAAACTGTGCTAATTAGACAATCGAACCATCAACAATTGACTTGTAGAAAGCAATAAAACGTAGCGTCGTTAAGTGGACAGCTACCTGTGCCCACACGCAGCCCGTACATCGAAAACGCATTAGCGGGTTAGCCGAGATGCACACCAGGCGGGTGATCGACAAACACCACACGGTTTGGACTTAAACGGTATGTATAAAATTCAAAGGTGACTAACTGACTGACTGAATGACGCACAGGCCAAACCGCTGGACAGATCGGGCTGAAATTTGGTAGATGTAATAACGTAGGCAACCGCTAAGAAAGGTTTTTGATCAAAGCTCACGGGAACGGGGAAAACAGATACATGGGGCTGAAATCGTACAGTAGTAGTAACAGCTAGAAAAAATAATAGAAAATATTAAATATTGTACTGAGATTTGTCTAGCAACCTCTGTTTGACAGGAACAATTGAAATTGGCCCATTAGCGGGCGAGGAAGGACACACTGCACCAGTTCCTATAAAATTTACTTTCCTTTACTTACGAATAATATAATATCCTACTAAGCGTAAGTCTAATGCGTATCTACAAAAAAGGTGGCATTAACATAACTACCAAAACTTGGTTCCGACTGGTTAAAATGTAATAATCAAAATTTTCATTTATTATTTTATTTATTTTAAGCCATTTGTGTGCCACTTCTGGGCTAAGGCCTCCCTTTTTCTCCTCCACATTGATCTCTTCTTGGCGAGCATCTTCCAATATAAATTAAATTTTAACGAAAATAGACCAGTAAGCGTTTCCTACGCTCCATGTGTAACAAGCCTAAGATATCTTTAATTGCGTGCGACAATCGCGCAAATACAAATAAATCTGAACTGGACTACTTCGTGGGTGTTCCCGTACAAGTTATATCATTATGTTTATTCGGCTATAAACGTCTAGTTCCACATAAATAAGGCAAGAACAGACGTGGTTAATTGATATACTATTCATTCAGTTAACTATTTTTATAAGAAAACGCTAAGTGATATATGAACCCTTATCTGTATTTTCTGTCTCTATAGTTGTTAAAGAGTTAGTAACCAACTTTTGTAACGGCCGTTTTCAATATTCTATCTATCCCTTGTTTTGCTTACTAAAGTCAGACAGATCTATCTATTTGCACTTACTTTGATTTCAATACGCTGTCGACGGATTGCCTTTGTTATGACGTTTGACAATCCAATGTCATTTAATCTGAGATTACAATCTATCCTTAGTCTTTGATACATTATTGAAAACGGCCGTTAGTCATCGATGCACAAGTAATCATGACAATATCAAAAAGAGATGAACTTTGCACGTTAGACTATCGGACGCCGAAAGCAATTATCCGATTTAAACATTACAAGGAAAATATTACCAGAATATAAGCGATGATAAATCCGCGATACTGCTATCTAAACAATAAAGAAATTATCATAAACATAAAAGTACACAAATCAGTTTTAACAATGTCCAAGCCAACGTAATCACTAAATATTTACCCAATAAAAAGTCCATAAACCGTTCCATCAAAAATAGCCCGAAAGCCAAAATAATTTTTATAACAGTAGGTTGCGCACGCGTTTTGTGCTCCCGCCGCATTTCAATGCCACCTTCCCGGGGGAGGGGTAAAGAAGACGTATCTCAGCACCGCGATCCATTGTCCATTGTTTTTGCCCGATGTTATTTATGACAGACGACATTCGTCCCCCGCCCCCCCCTCGCGGCCCCCCTTCGCTTCCGTCCGGTAATGCTATACCTAATAAATTACATTCAAAGATTATTTATTAGATTATTCATGGCGAGGTATTCTTGTGCCGTATTGGTTTGAAGGACATTTGCTTCGGCTTTGCTTTTTTTGGTGATTGATTTGTGGGTGCTGGGGACAATAGGAAACTGATTCATGGGCTTGTTCTAACAGGCTTGAGTTACATTCTAGGCATGCTTCGGAGATAGTGTTATTTATTATTGGGCATATGTTGGAATGAATAAAGGACTTCTTATCACTACTTTATAGTCAATTTTAGTGTGACGTTTGCTGATGGTACAAACAATAAGTTTGTTCAAAAATACGAATAAGATATTTTACACCCATACCTTAAATCATATACTTAATTTGGTCCAAAAAGAAGAGATCACTAAATTTAATTGATTAAATATATTTGTCTTATCTAAGACAAAATTAATAGATAAATATAAGACGCCTGCTAATAAACACTTCAATTATTTTGCAATATAAAATGTTATATGCAGATGCAAAAACGGAAACACTAAAATTAAAACATTCCACTCGTACATAATTAATTGCTACATTATATTTCTGATACGATTATTACTTATGTCCATCCATTTAATTACAATAAACGACTAAAACGAACGCAGTTATTAAGAAAAAGGCTTCAACATAAATAAATGACAAAAAACGTGAACCGGCAGATGTACTTTAAATTATGATGATTGTCGTATCAAAGAGACGAATAAAGATATCCCGACCACTGTTATGGGCCCATTAATTAACCTTAAAAGTTTTAATTAAAAAATAGAATCCACAAGACAGACGCCGACGAATTCAAAATCCCTTGCGTCTCGCCCTCAATAAATTATTAGGACAATACCCCCCACGCGGCCCCAGGATAAGTGTCTAAATTTTCACAATCCGGCAATAAAAAGATAATTTATTAGAATAGCTCTTATTGTTTTCGTTATTTATGTGTATGGAGTAATGTAATCTAGGGTCCTAAATAAATAATTTTACTGTAATGTCCTCCTTGCCTAATCTCCGGGACAGTCCGCCACGCCGCGTAATGGCCACCGAAGGTATTTTTGCTATAAACATGATTTGTTGTCTCGCTCTTGACAGAATTTAATTTTCGGCGCGCAAATCTGCAAATAATTCTAATGACTCACCTCGGATCGGCTTAATGCTTTTGAATAAATGCGCGGAGTCTCTTTTAGATTGTTGTGTAGAGTATTATCGTTGAAATAATTGTTTGTTTTTTTAAGGGAGGGGAAGCAAGCGAACATACGGGTATCCCTAAACATCTTATGATCGCCGAGGTCAGAAATGTCGCAGCTGCAATGTTAGTCTCGTAAAATAACTATTGGTGGAAAGTAAGAATAGGATCGGAAAGAAATATCTATTGTTACTTAAGATATTAAAATATTTTTTTGATAAGAAAATAAATAGATTTCTTATAATCGAATACTCCAATAGAAGAAAATTCCTTTTAAAATTTTTCTCATTGCACTAATAAAAAATATCATATTTTGAATTTATAAAAATCTCCTAAGACTGTTTTGCTTGCTTTTACATTCCAAAACCGAATGCAACCAAACTTCGATTTCCACCACTACACCACAGAAAAGTCCATATTCAGATGCCGCGAAGGTTAGTGGGCATTGCAGAAAATTAGTGGCCCCCACTCCCCCCATGATTTACACTACAGCATTATGAGTTTAATAATCAGGCCGTTTGTCACCGGCACTGCGCGTCGCCGGTTGCTCGAATAATTCTTACGATATGCTTCTCGTGACGTTTATGGTCGGGGCTTGTTGTTTAATAAAGCTATAAGTTTTACTAGGATTGGCTCAGTCGTTTTGATCGAAATAAGGAATGAAATTTTCGATGTAGACAAAATGATGGTGCCTTAAGATAGACGCACGTGTGCACGCATAAAAGGTATTTTTATCACGTAGTTTTACTCGTATTGCTATGGGTTAGAATACATGTCGCCACCTTATTTCTGGATAATTGTGCTGCTTAACATCTTCAGCAATGAATGAAGAATGGGAGCCGAGCATTGCACGATTGAGCCAAGCTTGCACCGATATAATTACACTAGGCGTGAAGTAGTATTGCACTGTTTCGTAACTTTCATACTGTCTTATTAAATGTGTGTTAAAACTCTAAAAAAGAGTAAAATTGCCTAAACTTATTTAGCTACAAATATTTAAGCGAATCATTAATATCTCAAACTTTCCTTCTATTTTAAGTAAAGAAATATGTGTAAAAATTCTTACTATACTCCTTTTTTCAAAGTTTTAATTACAATTGCACGTAACTATTAAGACAGATAGATATTTAATATCAATACGAGAGCTATAAAATAACGAATACCTGACCGGAGTGGGTGGGGGCATATAGTTTCACCCCTAGCTTTTAATTATAATACTTTATGGCCCCGTAAATCACGCCCGCCCCTTTGAGGATCGCATCTATATGTACAGATCCTTTCTTTGTTAGAGGTCCAACTTTCAGTCGATGCTCTGTTTGAAATATAGTACGCAAATGGATTTGTGATCAAAATTCTTTGTTTATATTAAAATGTATGTTGGCTATTTATTTATGAAGCATTGTTGAGATAAATTTTAGTTCATAAAAGGTTTTTTGTAGTTGTCCAGTTTAATAACAAAGGATCTAGAGTTAAAGGAAGGTAATATGTATTTGTTTGGTTTTTTAAACTGTAATAAATTTCCAAGAACAGACAAATATTTAAGATTAATTCAAAGTCTTATTAGAAAAAGTCTATATAGTAAAACCAAAGTCCTATTTTTTGTGTCAAGATTATGTCTACCCCTTAAAAATATAACCAATGTCAAACCAAACTTGAGGTAAGCGAGTCAGCGGGAGAAACAAATCTGCGACCGACCCGCCCTAATGTACTCCACTTTATCAACTAGTCCTGTACGGGCCGCTTGAAAAAATCCCTTTTTAGAAATCCTCGGAATAAAGGCAGTGGATGGTGTACACTGCGTAGTTAGTTTGAAAGTGGATGAAACTTATGGTTTGAGTGAGTGTGTAAACGCAATGGATTGTAAATGAAAATGAATTGTGTTCATACGAGAACTGTGAAGAAAGGGAAATGTCCTTTTGGTAGGGCTTTTTGGAATAAATAAAATGTATGACGTACATTGCGTAGTTGGTACGAATGTTCTTGATTTGACAACGTTTGTAGACACGCAATGTACTAGTCTATGAAAATGTTTCGGGTTATTACAACTTATTCGAATTTATTACCTGAAAATTGGGGGAATCAGTTACAATGACGAAAGAATTATCAATAAAACTTCTCCTCTGCAAAATCTATAAAGACAACAATAATCTTTTATAAACATAGTAATACGCACAGGATATGAATACTTTTTTAAATATTCACTTTCTTAATTGCACCTCACAAGTATATTTTTGTTTGTAAAACATTGAATTATTTCACCATTATTCTACTATATTATAAAGACTTCGCTTCATACTAGCAGCGCCTTCCAATCGATACGGAGCGGCAGACGTACCGCACATTATCGTATTTTTGAGCACCCAGTACTCATAAACATGGCACGAAATGAGCACTAATTCCCCCTCCCCCTACGGGAGCTTTACATAAATTTGTCATAACCCCACGCGCGAGCCAAGTTTTGAAATGAGTGACGCTTCAGGTGTCTTATACATATACTTATTTACATTCACAAGATGGTGAATAACTAGACATTAATGTTTAGTTGGATTACTCGCAATACTTTACTAGGAATATAAAAAATATAGACTTTGTCAGTCAAAAATCGTTATAAGGGTATAGTTATTTTTCCTTAATATGTCAAAATTGTAGATTTTTAAAGTGCTATAAAATTTTCTTATTGTTTTATATTGAGCCTTTGACTTATTATCGAAACAAAATTGATTTATACTCGTATGAACTATGAAGTAATTGTGACCCAAAAAAATTATGAGGCAATGTTTCAAAACGCTTGTTTTTAAGCTACAAATATTCCTTGTTTTTGCAACTTTATAGTTTGCAAACATTCTCCAAGGCATGATGGAAAGCCCCTGAAAATACTTTCATCATATCTGAACCAACATGACAGACAGAAGTCAGATTTATGTGTTTACTGCATAAATCAGGCGCTGCCGTCTTTTTCCTCTTGTAATAACAGATATGTCTGTCGTGTTATCCTTTCTATATATATCACATGAGTCATGTAGGAAGTTATAAGTTTTAGAAATATCTGTTAAACTTAAAAATATAAGTTTCACCTGGGTAATAAGTACAAGGCAAACACATTCGTAAAATATTATTGAATATTGTACTGTATTTTATAATTATTTTTCTACATACACTAGCAGTAAAATCATTGCAGTAATAGATGTTAATATGATGTGTATACAAACTAAATATGTGGGGTCCTTGTATCGAACCCTGAAGCACTCCGCTTACACACTATACAAAAGACTTACAATCTTAATTAACAAAAATATTACGTTAAATTAGAAGAAGAAAAAAATTATTTCCAAATATATCTTCGCTAAACTTTATCAATGATAATTTTTGCTAACATTATCTATGAGTCATAAGCGCATCTATTTTGAGTCGAATTAAAAAAATATAAGAATGTTGGCATCGTTTCCGTCTGGTTATCCCATAGGATATTATACGAGTCGTGATTGATTGGGCTGAAAATAGCGTTTTTAAGCAGGTCGTGTGGATATTTTGATGACAATAACGCGTGTTTTATGACTCCGAGCCGCGTAGGCAGCTTCTGTTTACGACATTATCAAACGGCGATGTAAGAATCGTGGATGCGATAAAATTATTACTTTTTAATTATTTTTGTTGAATGATGTTCAACGCACAATATTATATGTCTGGAGTGAAAGAAGTTTAAATGCAAAGAAAATGCAATTGTATCATCATATTATGTAATATTTTATTTAAACACTTATTTACATTAAATTACATTAAATACATATTTATTCTTGGATATTAAATACATATTTAAACTACGTACATTATCCCCTATTCCACTTTTTTGTATTTATATATACTACATTGTCGGTCCTTTTTCTCTTGTATATACAAAATTATTGTTTTCATCTTGTAGTCCTTTAGGAGTACCTTTGAATGTTCCGTATTTAAATCTGCGAAGCTCAATGCTTCCTCTATCTTAAAGATCACTACTATGTATTGCTTCTCAACATTTTTTTTCGTTTCCTACATCCACGGCCGCGAGTCCGCGGACACGCAACTATCCGAAGTGGTCTATAAATATACTTTATGGCTCTATCAATCCAGCCCGCGGCAGCTGGCTCGACGACGATGATAGATCTCGCGACAAACATACATGATTGCGTAAACTTTTTCTTTAAATAAATTGTGTACCTGCTCCGATGTTTCGTGACATATCTGAGTATTTATAATTTTTATTCCTGTCTTATTATATCCCAAATATTAGAAATATACGTATAGTGATACTGCAAATAGTAAAATGCAAACTGACATGGAAGAATCAAAGCAATAGCAACCAAAAACTTTAATCTAGAAAGACATTTGAATAAACATACGTTCACAAAACCATATTAAACTTTTCGCTATCTACATTACGACAAAAAACTGAAATTATGTTAAAAAGTAGGTAAATACATCGCTCGCAGTAACATTTAAAATTTAGTTTCGTCAACATCGCATTCGGCAATTTAAACTTTGAACACATCAACCGTTAAAAATGCACAATAACCGTCAAAAACATTTCACAAAGTTATTTTCTAAGTTAAATACAGTGAGAAAGTAGTATCTCGAGCACGCCTGCACTTCTTGACAATCGATTGACGGGTGTCGGACCCACCTTGCACCTCCTCCCTGCAACCCCGACCCTCCGCCAAACCCCATCTGACCCACATACGCTGTATTTATAATAATTGAAGCTAGCCAGCGAATTCGAATGAGTCGTAAATTGGTCACGTTTATATGATAATGCATGGGCTTATCTTTCTTTACGAGTTAGAAGTTTAAGTTAATTCAGGTTATGAACTGAATGGGTGCACATCGTGCAATATTACGGTGACGTTGGCGAAAAAATGGCCTTGTTTACCTCAAGTAAGTTCGGAGAATGCGCTTTCATGCGACTTCGATCTTATCATTATGTTACTACCATCATTTGAGTAATGATGAGTAGTAGATTAGAATTGAGAATTTTTATTTGCATAATATTTTGACGTTACATTCAACTATTCAAAAATTATGATTTCTATAACGATTGTTATTTAAAATCTTTAAATGCAGTTTAGACCTAGACCTATGTCTTTTTAACTATCTTTGCGATATTCTACTATTTTTTTCGTTCTGAAATAAACATCAAAGCAAGCAAAAGCCTTACACTTCATCAACTTTGGAATGAAATTGACTCTGACATAAAAATACCAAAGTACAACATATCAAACAGCACCCATACTTTAAAACATACAATAGACTAGCAAACAAATCAAGTTGCAGATGGTAGTGACGGCTCCCTTAGCCGTCTTAAATTATGTCCGAGACGTGTAACGAAGCTGGGGGGTTAGGGGGAGACTTTTAAATGCTATCGGAACTATGAAGGGACAATGTATGGGTACTATTGATAGATTTATAATCTAAAGGTTTATTGTCCGGAAATGTTTGGGCTTTGTGACTTTTGGTCACTGTATTTTGGAAGCTGATGATAAATTGTATAAAGGAATCAGCGCAAAATTTTAAAATACATTTCATAAGAAATTGGACGTGACAATACATTCTATCAAGTATGGTCAGAACATTAATAATTTTATCTACAAGATTTCTTTAATTTGGAATTGAAGTTGATGAAACGATTGATTCATGTAATATAAACGACCAATATAAACTATTAACTAGGGACTAAAAAACAAGAATCTCAAATTGTCAAAACTCAACCATCGCTGAAGTTGTATGTGTCCATCTTTGTATCATGGACAAGAACAGATAAACAATAAACATATAAATTAAGTACACTAGAACACTCCTACGATTCGTCTATAAATAAAAGTACACGCAATTTATTCACACAGATTTATTTGAAACTTGATAAAATTAAGTTTTATCATTACTATAACAGTATATCACTTGTTAAGACGGAGGCTATAAAAATGCCAACACACGATTTATTGAGTCTCATGACAAGCACTTCTAAGTGTTATTTCGAGTAACCTTTGTTTTCCCAAAAGAGTCCATGGGAAGGAAACGCGGAGACATGACAGGAAGGGTTGAGATGACCACTTAAATAGTTAGTCGATCGACTTGGGAAATTACAGCCGAAATTTTTTTCAATAACTTCCCAATTTTTCCGACTCTGATAAGATTTTTCCAACCCTTTGACGTTATCTCTTGACGCGGGCATTTTCCGTTCATGACATTTGAAATTTGTTTTCGAAGACGTAAAAATTACAAAGCATTACTAACAATAACTGTTTCATAAAAATGTTAAATGTTTATGAAGAAAATTATAAAAAAGTGTTACTGGTATTTTTGACATTAAAATGAATTGACTTCAAACAAAGGTATAAATGTCGCGAAATATCCAATCACTAAATGATTTTATTGTTTTTCTACTACATTTTGATTAACAAATGTATTCGAAGAAATTACCACACCCTCATAAGATCGGCGTGAAGCAGTGTTGCACTGTGTTTCGTGAGCGGGAAGCCCGTTTTCCTATTTCATTCCTCACATCCTATTGTACTCCTCTCCCAATTCCCATAGTAAATCCTCTTTTTATACCTTCCCTCTTTCAAGCTGGCAACGCATCTGCGACACTTTGATGTTGTAGATGCTTCGGTTGGTCACTTAACATCAGTTGAAACACATGCTTCCAAAAAAGGAAAATAACATTATCTAACAAACAGATTTTATATAACACCAAGCCAAAATCATAAAACAAGCCGAAATTCGATTCAGATCACCAGAAATAAATTGAAAATGTTATACAAGACGGACGCAAGAATGAAACGTGCAGGTGGGCCGACCCCCCTCCCCCCACGGTGATGCGACGGACATTATTTGAGGGGATTATCTTTTTAAGTGTCGAATCATACATTCTATGTGAATTTAGTTCGACTAGAAAAGTGTATTCGTACACTTTTTATTAGTGATGGAATACATTTTGGATAGATATTTTTTTTAGTCATGATGATGATGATCACAACGTTTTTAAGTCACCAAAAATGCTGATAATTAAAATTACGTAATTCAAGAGAACCAAAACTATTATAAAATTTTATTTATTTATTTCCGTGATAATACAAATACCTCTTGCCTATGATGCACAGAAAGTTACGTTATGTATATACGAAAGAAATTACACAATCTGAATACGAAAGAAAACGAAAAAAGAACACAATTCCCAAACTCAGAATAACTAAAACTAAATATATTTAATTTGGTTCAAATCACCACAATAAAAATGAAAATGTTAAACAAGATGGACGCAAGAATGAAAAGTGCAGGTGGACGATTGATCTGCGACCCACCCCCGCGGTAATGCGACTAACATCATTTGAGGATATTATCTTTACAAGTGTTAAACATATTATACTTTTGTATAACTAATTTAATGCACTGGGTAAGAATTTCTATTATTGAAGGAAAAAATATCATTTTATTTTTAACGTTACCGAAAGTGTGAATAATTTAATTCAGAAAAACGTTATCACTACATAGTATAAAACAAAGTCGCTTTTTCTGTCATGTGTCATGTTGTATGTCCCTATGAACGCTCAAATCTTTAAAACTACGCAACGGATTTTGATGCGGTTTTTTTTAATAGATAGAGTAACTCATGAGTAAGGTTTTTATGTATAATATCATCCATTAAACCCGTGCGAAGCCGGGGCGGGTCGCTAGTAATTAATAAAATAGTTATTATGACTAACAATAACAAAATAATGCTACTTTAAGCATTTTTAATGAGACCCTGATTCTAATTTTAATTTCAAACGATGAACAATTTGTACCTACTCGACCTATCCACAAATATCTAACTTCAAAAACTTCTAAATGACGTTGCTTTTTAAAAAATGTACGTTTAATTTTTTGTATTTTTTATGACACAATAATAACGCAATAAAATTCCGTAATGCAGCAAAGGACATAAGATGAAACAACGGTAACGAGAAAGTATAATTCGGGAACCTAGCGTCTAGTCGCAAATTAGTGAAGCACTCGCCCGACTCCGCATCCGCTGTGAGGTGACCACACGTTTGTGATATATATGGATTTACTATATACCCATAGTCACAGTATTGGCCACCTTCTCAATAGACTAGCTAGATGCGAGATATTATAGAATACATGAATGTGCCATGTGCACAGTGAAGTGCTTAGGTCCTTCTCTGATTCCGATTACGATACGCATAGAAGGGCTTTACTCTCATAGACTGATCGGACGGAAACCGAGAACAGCAGCGTGATTAAACGCAGAAATGACTTTACGTGTTCTTCTAGACTCTGGAGTGTTTAACACTTATAAATTTATAACCTCTAACTGGTAATCAGATATTGTTAGAAAAATTTAAATAACAATTTTTGCTCATATCGATTATCAACCCAGGCCCGCTTGGTTTATATCCGAAGATGGAATCATTAACAGTCAAATATTACATAGCTAGTAAATACGTGTAAAAACCATGTCCCCACAATACCAAAAGCATATGCACTCAACTGGACACGTCGCCGGACTCCCGTCTTGCCGCGTTTGACTGAGCAAAATCACTCAAAAGTTTTAATGCCGCTTCCGTGGGGACAGTTACCTCCCCCGCCCAACCCCCCAACCCCAACCACCCCGATGTGTGTCAATACGTGAAAGCATAGTATTTACGTTACTTGAAAGGACTTGAAAATTGTATAAAATTTTGTCTGGACGTTTTGTGGATTTGGGTAATAGGGGCTATTTGTATGGCTCGATTTGAATAATGATACAAGGATAGAGATTAGCTGTGATTTAAGGTTAGTAAACCCCCCACAGGAATATTTAATTAAATCGCCTTTAGTTAAAACACTGTTGATAGTTTCCAAAGAAAAATCGGTAAAATTGACAAATTCTTCTTGACAGAAGTGCAATAATGTATACATATATTGCATTAAACAAAACTACCTTTTCTAAAAGAATTATTAAATCTAGATTCCACACACTTCACATTTCACGTTAATAATGAAATTCAAAAACTCCGCACAAATAAATCTCGCTATTAATTCAACATTGTGATATAAATGACAGTGGATTTAATTAGCGCGATACGTCAGTGCCCAATGAAAAGTTGATTGAATCGATCGCCTAACCGCACCCGACTATCTGTTAATACCCAATTATGGATGTAATACTCGGAAAGAAGCGATGGATAAATTGTATTTCACATTGTTTGGCTGAAAAACAGTATTGAATGATTGTTGGCTGAAAGACAGCGCTGAGGATTAGTTGAGTAAATCTGTTGATAGTCAATTATGGATGTAATACTCGGAAAGAAGCGATGGATAAATTCTTTTTACCTTGTTTGTGACTGGCTGAAAAACAGTATTGAGTGATTGTTGGCTGAAAGACAGCGCTGAGGATCGGTTGAATGAATCTGTTTGTATCCAATTATGGATGTAATACTCGGAAAGAAGCGATGGATAAATTGTATTTCACATTGTTTGTGACTGTCTGAAAATCAGCACTGAGTAATTGTTGACAGAAAGACAGCGCTGAGGATCTTTCGATTTATGGATGCAATACTCGAATGCAAGAAGCGATGGATAAATTATATTTCATATTGTTTGTGATTGGCTGAAAATCAGCGTTGAGCAATTGTCGGTTGACTGAAAGACAGCACTGAGGAAATCTGTTTATACTCAATTATTATGTATGAAACTCGGATGAAAGACGCAAGGATAAATTATACTTCATACGGTAAATGGCTGAAAGTCAGTACTAAACGTTGGTTGGCTGAAAAACATGCACCAAGTATCTTGCAAATGGTAAACTTGTCGAAATTTTAAATAATCAAGTACCCTCTCCTACCTTCTGCAACCCTTGGCATATAACCTTCTATCACTTTAATACCCTTCAATTCAGTTCCGATTAAAATCGGCCAGAATATGAAATGGAATAAAATGCACTTATTACATAGAGTCGGGCTGATCTGCACAATCCCGCTGTGATTGGCAAGGGATAATAGTCTGAGAGCTGGAACCATTTATAAAAATAATACAATAATATATTTATATTGTTTATAAAAAAATTAATATTTTTAAAATTCTCGAGGTTTATTTAGATTTTGCCTCGCTACTCACCAGCCAGGTTTACAGATCCATATGGGGGTATAATTGCAGAAGCATCATACAAGTTTTCAGCTTGCCTCAAAAACCTTCCTAAAAATGGTCCTAGCTCTCGGAGTATAAGGTGTATGAATGATGACGTTCAGCGAGTTCTTGTTTTATTATGATCATAGAAATCTTATTGTCACATTAGTGTTGTAATGTAAGCATTATTTGTAAGTAAAAGTATTTTTTTTGTTAGACTTCAATCAATTGCCTCGCTGGTTGTGTGGTAGCGTTATAACCAAGAGGTCCTAGATTCAAACTTCAGTGGAGATATGATAAAAATTACTTTGTGTAGCGGGTTATGGGGGATCGATTACTCCAATCAATAAGTAAAAAAGATAACTCAATTTCTTAACCTATCAGTAGTCCAGATAAATAAGATTAGTATTAAGTAAATATAAATAAGATACTTTTTTTTAATAAAATATGAAAATACTTTATGTTTTACCTTTAGTAACGTTTTTAAAATTGTACTACGTAGCACACTGTAGCTTACCTGAAAAAAAAAATGATTGCTACATAGTAAAACATTCAATTACATTTACATGTCATATTCATATCATAAAGTATATCTTATAACACGATCAGAAGACATAACCAAAAAACGATTCCGAAATGATCAAATCAACCCTTTCACTGCGTCGTGTTTTTATAATACCCCGGACACCGGACGAATTTTTTTACGACTCTATAAGAAGTACATAAACCTTAAGATATACTTCACTTAACGGTGGATTTGCATCGCCTTGATACCCGCCGATAGATAGAGGATAGAGGGGTTTTATCACCCATAAAGATTTCATTTTATTGCCACGACATATCAGTAGGTAACCGGATTTCTTGAGTTGAAATTATTTTTATAACTACCGAAGGATTTGTAATGCTTGGGATTCGATTTGTGCATTAGTTGTTTATGTATTTGGGATGTTTTAATTTGTTTTTCGTGCTTAAAAAGTATTAATAGAGTGATAAGTATTATCAATTATGAATGCAGTATTTCACATCGAAATGCCAGCTTTATCACACGAATTGAAAACAATTTTATCAATACGTAAACTATATGTGTACATAACATTACAATATATAGAATTTACTTTAAAAACGTGTTAAAATGAATGTACTTACAAGTATGAAACCTCATTTGAAAAGTAGAAAGAGAGAGTCCTTACAATGCTCCAAAGTGGAAACAATAAACCAAACCTTTGTCTGAATATATCAACATTAAAAGATTCCGTATAAAAATAGCCGCTTAGTCCCAAAAACGTCGCGTAAAAATGCAAAAACGCATCGCATATCCCCGGCCCAGACCTTCCATCACCCGATCGCATTCCTAGCCCTCAGCCTCAAATGAAACTTGCGCATTTGAATATCCCATGTCGCCTCGCAAATAAAAAACAGCAGGCATGCCATTGAAAATGGATATCGGGGTAGATGTCAAGCGCTAACAAACTCAAGACAGGACGCGCAAAGCAATATTGTTACCGAGCCGCAATCTCGTATCAACCGGCCGAATAGCCGAGATGCTTATGTAAATCGGAGCACGACCAAGCTTATTGTATATCTAATTTGATTTCTTTTGCAATACCATGATGGGAAACCTTACCTGCCTAATATCGGGATCGAAAATACCCACGGCAGCAGTTTAGGGTTATCTGATAGGATAGTTGGAGGGCACGCTTTAAAATATTTATGAATGGTGTAGGAGCGAATTTGTTCTGTAATCCAATTTCGGTTTACGGCCGGGGTAAGTTATTTAGCGAGATTCTTGGGGTCACCTTTTTATGTTTAATTAAGGGTTGTATAGGAGCAGGTGTCCTTTTGCATAGTTTTACATAACACATGTAAAGAATAGGATATTGAAAATTATCATGGTATTTATATCTGATTGATCCGGTTACTGTGTGAATTGAGTTTCTAATGCCCAGTTTCTGAGTCAATAGTATATATAAAAGCCAGTTAAATACAGACGAAATTTGGAAATTGAGAAACGCAATTGTCATAGGTACCAAACGTTTAACGCTTTAACTAGTGTTAAAGTGACTCAGAACTGTTTTTTTTTATGAAATAAATAAAAGTTAAATAATTATTATTATAAGTGTAATTACTTTGAAAAGATATTGTTTGATATAATTCACGGTTATAGATGGATTGTTCCTATATATTATTTTGATGCAAATAAATATTTTTGACTTTGACTTTAGAAATGGGGAGTAACAACGTATATTTTTTTATAATGCTAATTGTCAATTTCAAATTCCGTCTGAAAATTTTCTGACAGTTAACTTGAATAAAACTATTGACTAATTACCTGAAATACTTAAAAACCGGACATCAGTCGTAAAACCCAAACTAAGACTTATTTTAAAGTCGTAAAAATTCTGCATACCGAAACTACTTCTCACCACGTCCAAGTGACAGTGTAAGTCCGTACGTCCATTACGTCCAAATTAAGTGCATAACACGACTTTGTAGACCGATTTTAATGAAACTCCAGTTTTGTGGACATTTTTCTTTTGCGTCAGACATAGAGACTTCAACATCGTCTGTTTTAATGGATACGATTAACTTTTTCAAGTACTAAATTTATATTGATGTGCTCTGCGGTTTCACTCGTGTAGTATTACTATGTAAGATAGCGCCTATCACAATAAAAAAAATCATATCTATCCAAAACTTTTAAACATTAACCTTTTTAAAGAGATATTAATATATCTCTCTTTAATGTGTCTCGCCTTTTATCACCATAATTATATTCAATAAATAATTCAATTTATATTGGATGACTATTGTTAATGTATTTTTGATATGAATGTAAAATATAGCTGCCAAATCTAGAATCTTTTTAAATACTTTATATTAAATAATGTTAACTAAATTATATTTATTAGTCTTAAACAGCTATCAAATATTTAAATAAAAAGCATAACACCAGTATATAGTTATAGTATAAAACGAGATTAAAGCCGATTACGAGGCATCCAAAGCTAATAAGGCGCTGACACATAAGTTCAATTTCAGTGGACGCATGCCAACATTTGCACCTTCGCTGGCATCGCGCCTGTTCAATTATAAAAATTCCTATGACAATAAAATCATTCTTGAATTCTAAATGCCCACAGTACGTAAATAATAATTGTTATTCAGCTTAGATTATTTATACATTGTTTTAATTTGAAAAACAAAGTGCTAAAAACCAATTATTCGTTTATTGCATTTATTAGTTCACTAGCTTCGCCCCACGGTTTCATTCGCGTAATTTCTGATCCCGTTGCACCCCCGGGATTAAAAGTAGCCTATACGTTATTTTGATCCTTCAATAAGTTTCAACAAAATCGGTTCAGTAGTTTTTGCGTGAAACAGTAACAAACATACACACTTTCGAATTTATAATATTATAGAATTTCCATTTGAAAAACTTCACAAAAACGTCATATTTAATTTCGAGGTGTAAGTAAGTAGGCCACAAGCTTGATAAAAATTTAAAATTCATTTAAAATGTTAGTTATTTTCTAAATAAACCACTACGCACCAACCATTACATACATTCACTCTAGTGCATTCGAACCAGTCATACCCTAACATACGCTTTTCCACATCTACATTTACTATACACCGAAAAACCCAAATTAAAGTCACTCATTCGCCTATTACAGCTAATAGAAGTTCCCAACATTTAATCGAACTTTACACCGATAGAAATAAACAACTTCAGCTAGTTACCCAAAGAAACGATTCCTGCGTTCCCGGGTATTTTGCGAACAAATCAACACAGTTGTAAATGCACCGTCAAGTTAATTAAAACAGCGAAAAGTTTGAGATTTAAAAGCTGTGAGGTAGCGTGCATTGATAAGCGAAAGCGGAATAAAGTCCACTGAAAATCAATGCAGGAATACTAGTAAAAATATTATACTAGTATTCCACCTTACCAGTAAGTGGGAACCCATTTGGGGTACAATTGTATATATTTTTTGTATTACTGCTTTATTTTATTATAAATGTATTTTCCTTCTTTAAAGGAAACATCCGTCATTCTACGTTCAATAGATCTTAAATATGTATGAATCTATCGATGATTGTCTTTACGGGATATTTAAAAAAAATCTAAAGAAAGATACGCTAAGGAAAACTGATATACCTTACCCTGTTATATCAGATGGACTGAGAGGATTTAATGCACAGACATACATTTTTTATAATTTACATAAAATTCTATCTCATGAGTGAAATGAAAGGCAAAATGAGTTGGTGGTAATTTCTTTGACAAATTCTTTACAAAGAAAGCTCAATATATTTTATTTAATTTGATAAGTAAGTGGTGTTTTAAAATTTTTGATAATATGTTTCATACAGACAAAACCAGTTAGTGGCAATTTTTTGACAATATATAAGTCCTCTACAAAGAAATCTCAATAATGTTTCTTTTTTTGAATTTGAAAAATAAGAGGTATTTTTAAATTGTTGATAATATGTTTGATTCGAATAACACTTCATAATGAAGAAGTCTCAACAAATGAGTAATTAATGTTCGCTTCGCCTATCGCTACGCTATAACCCCTTCGAGACCGCAGTAAGCTGTCGAACTGAAAGAAATAGTTTCAAATATGCAAGCGTTCGTAGCTCCAGTGTTTTGTTGTTAAAGTAAATTATTATTTTTGACAGATTCCCAATTAAGAACAGTTAAGATAGTTACATATAACAGTAAATTAAAGTATCTTGTGAATATTTAGATATGTTCTACAGATACTTCGTTATTTATTCTTGATTTTGGGAATTCATGAGGTAAAAGTTGACATGAAGTAGACAACGAAATCCGTAATTTTGTCGTAAAATATATTATTTTTTTAAACATACTACAGTTTTTTTATGATTTTATTAATACATCATATCGATAAACTTTTCTATACCAGTTTCAAACATACTTATTTCTAAAGTCAAAAAACAATCTCCCCTATTTTGAAAACAGTAACTTTTTGTTTGTCCTTTTCAGTAGACACTGCCTTCCGAATTGGTGCGTAATAAAAAAATATACGTGTCGTTTCAAAAAAGCTTTTAAAAAAGCAAATTTTGAAAAATAATAGAATTTAAATTTGAATGTCTAAGATATTTTTTAAGACAAATTCCAAAGAAATAATATAATATTACTATACGATGTTACGAACAGAATATCATAGTGACTTGCACAGTGACAGGCCTGTCTGGGCCATGTCCCACTCGCACACGGAGAGACAGACACTGTACTCTTAAATATTAAAACACAAATTTGATTAAGATGTTTATAAATACAATAATTATTATAGAAAAAAAGAAATGTGGACGGTAAAATAATGTAAATAAAGAACGACAATATTTTATTTTAGGTGAGATTTTTTTTTATTTTCGAATTGTACCTATAGGGTAATTTTTTAATTTAAATCAAAAATGAAAAGTAAATTCACATATAGTAAACATTTTTGTGACTATTCAACATTAATTGTGCAATAGTATAAATTCCGTATTGAATTTAAATAGAAAGGTATTGATCTAATGGTGCCCCTAAAAGGGAACTAAATATTTTGTAACAGATTGGCAACTGCCACTAAGTACAGCAAACTCACAATTACGCAAAAACAGAGATTTACATCATTTACTACATTAATTTATTTTGTTTTAGAGCGACAGTCGAGCACTGCTTCCGGATGAAAAAAGAAGAAGAATGGGGCCAAGTTTGCATCCTAGAAATTCCCACCTAAAAACGGGATGAAGCGGTATTGTTTTGGTTTCTAACGTAAAGGGGGACGCTGACTGACGCTGATGACGGGATCCCTCTTCCATCCAGTTCTCTCCTTTTTGTCCTAACATAAATCCTTTATATCCACTTTCTTTTCTAAGGCTGGCAAAGCAAATGACCCTTTTGGTGTTCACAGCTGTTCGTGGACTACGTAAGATACAATTCTCAGTTCAATAATGTAAAAAAATTAATAGAATGATAAATGCATTAGCAGTGTGTGCTTCAGTCCACACTGACGTGCTTCTGACACCTGTCATGTCACTATGCATGACAATATATAAGAAAACAGTGTCATAATTACCTAGGCTCTTAAAAATGTGAAATTAGTAATTTAAACAATTGGAAAGCAATTGTTTTGAAAAGTTTAAGGAGGTGGAAAGACCATAATTTAAATAAGTGTCGATGGTGAAGTTACATGATTTAATTTGAGTTGTTGAGTGAAGTTGAGAGTTGCACTTTTATTTTTTATTATTCAGCTCATAATGTAAGAAACATTGAATAGAATAAGAAATGCATTAGCAGCGTGTGCTTCAGTCCGCACCGACGTGCCTCTGACACCTGTCATGTCACTGCGCGCGACAACTGCAATTCTCAGCTCATAATAATCCAAGATACTGCATTTTCTGTACAAACATGTATGTTTTAGGGTTTGTCACGAACAGTTTTATGTTTAGAGATTGTTATGTAGATAAGAATTTTTTTTTAAGTTAGGACTAATTTTCAAAAAAAGATGTAATCATCTGATTAACAAAATTCTGCCAACAATTTGAAAAAATTGTATTTGGAATATTTTTACTCGTTTAAGAAACATCGTATGTATAGATGTTACTATTATTTTTCACGAAGACATGATATGAAAAAATACACTTTAGACTTCATCATCTTTGATCTACATTTATTATCCTATTTCTGATGTCACTATTAACTATCCAAAATTTTCGTCGACCTAATGAAGGTTTAATTTCAAGTTTGATGTTCGTATGACAATCCAATACTCGTAGAACGTCACACAGTAATTACCTAGAAGACAGTGCTCACGTATGCAGTGGGGGGCTGACGGGCATCGATTGTGGGGGCGGGGAAGAAAGCTTTAAAAACAGAGCCAGCGTCTCAACGACGGCCCAATACGTCCCCGGCCGGCCGTCGATTACGAGTAGGGGTAGCAGAAAATCGATCATAGATATTAGATTAAAACTAAACATTAATTAATTTCAAAAATTTCAATTCTTTATATGTTTGAGAATCATTAAACGTGGTTTGTAAGATTTATCATCGACGTTTTTTGTTTAGGCCCAGTGTATTTGTTAACTGTCTAAGTACTTAAAAGTTCAATTAATTGTAAGTTTCAAAAATGTGTAAGAAATACCAATTATGACCAATTCTTGCTATATAACCTAATAAATACCTTAATAATCCTCAATTTAAACTGAAATAACTCATGCCAGTTAATAACATAAATATATTTAAGTTAATCTCTATAAAATCATAGTCCGAAATTAATTTGAAAAAGCTCAATTTGAAAGTGGAATCCTACAGGAAACGTCCATTTATTTATTGAGCTTTAGACATGATGTTTACTTTTCCTATTGATTTACAAAATCTTTACAGTTTATAAAGTTACTAGCTGTACCCCGCGGTTTCACCCGCGTAACTTCTGATTAAATGACAACTCCGGGATTAAAAGTAGCCTATATGTTATTCTGAACCCTTATCTATATGTGTACCAAGTTTCATCATAATCGGTTCAGTAGTTTTTGCGTGAAAGAGTAACAAACATCCATACATCCATACATCCATACATCCATACATCCATACTTATAAACTTTCGCTTTTATAATAGTAGTAGGATTTTGAGACACATACACGTAAAATATATGTCTCATACACAATACCAATTTCCATAAAACAAAAATTAAAAAAAAATCATTTTTTAAACTCGCTAATATGACATGCCAACCGTACTTTGCATCTGAGTGCGCACGGAAGCACACGAGCGGTAATACAAGACTCGTTATTTTTCGCCACCTCGTATTGATTAGTGCTCATTGCGCTCACTGCACCTGCCATACGTGCTACGTGACGTGTCTTTGTACGGTTTGTCTTCGAATGGGAATCAGGGGTCACTTGAAGGCGGTTTCTTTGTGAAATTTTATCGATTTTTTGAAATTATACTTCAAAATTTGAAAATCAGAATGAGATTATCAATGTTATAAAAGGATTCATTTCGAAACTTTAATGTTAATATAACAAACACCAACGACCTAACCATACCTTTGGTTTTCAGACTGTAAATTATATATATTTTAAAACTATGTATAAACAGGGATGATAATTATATAGTTGTAGTTTCTTTTTTATTCATATTATTATGTTTATTTTTCTAAAGACTTTACAAATCACGTTTCTATAATCGTCTGATTTTAAATTGCGTAGAAATATTTGGTAGCGCAACAAGTTAATACGAACTATATTGATACTTTAATTTTTTCCTCTAACGTTACGTTGTTAGGTACAAACATTTTTATCACAAAAGCAATATTACATAAAAAGATAATATTTGTAATGAATAGAACGTCTTTTATTAAAATGCAATGAAATATTCATATAATGCGAGACGGAAACGGCTAATTACAAATAAAGACAGTCCTGCTTATGTCAGACGGCTAAAACAATTTGTATTGAGCCGATTGAAAGGTGCTAACGTAACATCATTATTTACATATGTATAACTGAGTCTCGCATTTCTTAGCGACATCTTTACTCTTATATGAATAACAACAGAAAGAAACCTTGCAATTTTAGTTACCACGTCATTATTTGACCATATTACCATTCCAACGTTTACAACACGTATAACACCTATTGAATTTTTTTGATGTACACATTATTATGTGTACGTCCAAAAATTTTACGTCACAGGAGAAGCAGAAAACAAATGACCTGTCCAAGAAATGAAAGAAAGAAAGAAGAAAGAAAGTCATTTATTTTAAAAAAAACCACCAACAAAAAAATACAGTTACAAATAAAATAAAAAAAAAGACAAGGTTGAAACAAAAAATTGGCGGAGTTTTCAAAAAAGGATGACCACTCAGTCACAGAAGAGGTGGAACACCCCAAGACTGATTTTCAGTGGCTCCTATTTGAGGAGATGTGCTGTCCGAAACTGACTTATACTAAAATAATAATAAATAACCAAAATAAACAACTAAATTAACTTAATATACCTATAC
>LQNK01000750.1:231618-242065 GCA_001586405.1 Phoebis sennae
GCGACCAGATGGATTGATATTGCACCGTAAGACGGAACGATCGCTGGAAAAACACAACGTATTGCACTTGAAGGTTGCTGATAGATTGATTCGGTGCATTTTGTGTGACGGCTGTTTTTATTGCGTTTCAATTTTGTATTGTAAATGAAGGATGGTTTGAGTGGTATTCAATTTAAAGGGGATTCAAATTTTATTTGCTTATATTGATAGAGAGAATTAGACAAAAGTCTGACGGGATAACCAATACCTAGAGAAAATTCGGGTGATAAAGTAAGATCATAATATTTGATTCTGTGTTTCGTCTGCTAAAGACGTCATATTACCTATTCAATTTTGATACATGACATTCTTTTGTTTGTTTCTGCTCTCAACTGACCACCTAAGTTACTGCTGGTGTTATGGGTGTTCATGGTGAATACTCAACACGAAATAACCGCATGCTTGTTGAATAGTAAGTAGTATAGTATGCAGTCACCACTGACCCCAGTCGTTGATGATGCCTTAGTAAATGGATAAAGCAAAGATTGACAGCTCCTAAGCTTGTTGAAATGTAGCATAATATGCAGGTACCACTCACCAGACGTTTATGATGCCCTAGTACATAGATAGAACATAGCTTTAAATATCTGACGATGTACGAAACCAGTGGTTACTTGCAGTTTAAAATCTAGTTCCGAAATCAGAACTCACAGAAAAATTATACAAAATTTGCATTGTATGATTCAAATGAGATTCGTGCTCCGTGACGGCGGGCCGGCGTGACGTCCGAGTGACGTCCCCCCACCCCCAGGGGTGTCCGTGTGATCTTCGGTATTCAATGTTATGGGTTTAAGGTTTTGCTCAATGATTAGACTTTTTTTAAGGTTCTTCTCACTTGAAATTGATGTTTATATTTGTTATCTACGCATTTTATAAATTAAATTCGGTATTACAATTAGGTACTTGAGATCTTTAAGTTATTTGTATATTTTGAGACTAAGTTCTATTTTCAACACGTAGCTAGTTTTATTTTAAACGACTTTCTGCTAGATTTCCAAGATTATGTTTGTCTATATAAGGTAGAAAAAACATTTTTTAATTTTATCCATATTAATTTTTAGTAGTCAAATCTTAAAATTCTTCAACAAAGCCACCCCCTAATAAACGGAACAACAATAGTGCTTCAAACAAAGCGAAACACGACGTAAAATCACACGTCCAAGGGGACAATTAGTTCAAACAAAATTACAAAAATCGACCTACAACAAAGACTGTCTGTCTCTGACGTCCCACGTCATTTGCACAAAATTAAATAGCCTCAAAGAAGCGTCCGTCTGTCCGTCTCCCCCCCACTCCCTAACCCCACTCCCTCCATACCCCACAGATGCAGGTGAAACCGTTTCATACAATTATTTTGTAAGTTGAAAATGGAGTGCAATTACATCATAAACGTGTATAACTTATATACTCTTGTATGAAAGTGTATAATTCCAAATTAAAACATTCTATTTTAATATTCCACTGCATTTGTATTTTAAAATACATGGTCAAATAAGTAAAAAATATACTTTTAAATAAAATTACCACTTAGTTCTTTGAATGTTACTAAAAAATTAAATTTTCATTAAGTAAATACAACTTCATTGTCATTTTTAATTAAACATTACATTACCGAATTACCACCAACAATTCCTATCACTATTTAAAAACTTACTAAATTCAACGTAAGCTTTCCTTTGTCTACCGTCACAAAGAAGTATATTCATATACTGAGTGACCACGGACGTGACTTCAAGATAGAATCCTTTGTGCCACCCTGCCCCCCTACCCCCCTAGATGGATTGATACCCAGAAGGCAGGTGAACGTCGATCTAGCCGTCTTGGAACTTCTACACTATTTATCTGGACTTGTATTTAAAATTAATATTTCGTTTAGAAATGCGGTTTTGAATTTGTAGATGAGTTTTTAGCGTATTGACACACTATACCTATAGTTGAAAGAATGCTAAAAAATCACATGAATGTGTTCCTAGAGTTTTGTCATACATTGTTTCATTATTTCTATTATTAGAATTTGTTTTTTTTCCTCTCCTCAGTCTTACTGGCAACATATTCACGAAATATCTAATAATATGGTGAATCATCATGGCCATAAAAATACTTCGTGCTCTATTAAATCAATTAAAAGCTGTTACATAAGAAATAGGTCAAATTAAGAACCTCCTTCTTTTTTTGAAGTCGGTTACAAAATCGTCCAGGCTACACGAAAACAATGCTATTTCTAAGTGTTCAATATTATTCAGCACAGACGGCGTTACTACATTAAAACAACATCCAATCTCTACATAACAAATTTTCAAATCTACATCATAAAAACGAATAAAACCACCACCAACTTTTCCTTATATCGCGTTTAATTTTCACATCCAACTCAGTATTTAAAAACACATGTCATAAAAACAATGCTTAATTCCAAACGTGACTTAAAACCAGCAAAAGTCCGCCGGACATAACTCGATTGACATAAATTAATAGCTATCTTAAACAAAAAGTGACTAACCCCCCCTCACCCCATAAAACGCGACAGAGACACATGTCCCCCCTTATTATCTTCAATTAAGACCCGCCGATAACATTTCTTGACGTATGATCGAAATGACCAGGATAAGGAGACCTCACATGTGTTGGATGAACCGCCCGTTTTGTTCTATACAGTTCGGTTGGAGGGAGGTGAGGTAGGTCGAGTTGTAGTGGACTCCGGAGTGACAAATTTATCTTGACACATGGTTGTAGCATATTCGCCTTTATCGCTGGGTCGTAGGGCTGTGGACTGACGGATCGTTCGCTGGTCGGCGCCGGACGTGACGGATGGCAGTCAAGAACGAGTGATTAGTGGCGTGTTTGCTATCGGGGCGAATAATGACATCGGTTACGTCATTATTTCTTACGTTTGATGAACCAGTTTGTGAAGACCCCAGTTTGCGTGTGGTAAGTAATGTGAAACGGGTCAAGATATAATTGTGAGGGATTGGCTTTTAAGGCATTAATGTTTTAAGTTTTTTTTTAATTAATGATAAAAAATGTATAAGACCAAAATTAGATGTTTGAAATAATAAATGTGTTAAAACTGAATTAATTAAGCATTTATTATCAAAATTATAACCAAGACAACAAATTAAACAATATGATAATGAGACGGTAACTGCTTCGATGCCAGGCTAGAGTTAAATTTACCGTAAAATTTAAGACTTTAGATACATAATTATAGACCATAGAATGAGCGCCGTACCACCCACCATGAAACTATAATAATAAAACTTTGTATTCAATGTAGCGCAAGAAATATGTATCGAAAGATATTCAAAAATATCTTACTAATATTGTAAATGCGAAAGTTTGTGAGGATGTTTGTATGTTTGTTAGTCTTTCACGTAAAAATTACAGAACCGATTATGATGAAACTTAATATACATGTAGGTATGGGCTCAGAATAACATATAAGCTAATTTTTAAGTGAAGGGTAATGTAGGTCCAATGTCCAAGGTCCAAAAAATCGCTTGCTTGTTTCCATACAATTAAATGCACAGTGTACATGAATGCAATCAATAATAAACTTTATTAATACAGTGGGAAACAAATATGAATAGTTTCTGTCGGACATTGATGGAAGCGTGTCGTGTCACGTGATTAACGAGCGAAGCGTGACACTCGGCTATTTGTCACCTTTCTCGTCTTGGCTATAATTGTTATATTAATAAACTTTATCATTAAACAGTAACAGATATGAATAGTTTTTGTGGGACATTGATAGAAGGCTGCCATGTCACGTGAGATTAACGAGTAAAGAGTAGCAAACAAACAAACAAAAATACTCATATTCAATTTAACTTATCACAGGCTTTTTTGCATTGACCCAAATCTAGTTGTCACCTTTTTGTTATATCTATTACTAGCTGCACCCCAGGGCTTCGCTCCCGTGGAAATATCGGGATGATATATACCTCCTTTCTCGATAAATTGGTTATCTAACGCTAAAAAAATTTTCGATTCGGACTAGTAGTTCCTGAGATTAGCGCGTTCAATAAACAAACTGTTCAGCTTTATAATATTAGTATAGATATACTTTATTATTACAGACAGAAATAAATGTGAATAGTTTCAGCGGGACATTGATGGAAGCCTGTCGCGTCACGTGAGATAAACGAGCGAAGCGTGACACAGCGATATACCTCTTGTCTTGGTCATAATGGTTAGAAATTAATTATTTCTTGATCTCTGTTTTGCTGGGACGGACGGACGGACCTAAAGATTTAAATATGATGTAGTTGTCGCTAAGATTTTAATGTTAAATTTATTTGTAATCGGTAAATATTTTTTTCAGTTATCAAATAATGCAGCTTTGATTTTCGTAAAATCGACTTTCTGTCAGAATTTGTTGATATTCCCATAGTTTAGGATATGGCCCTGACTGCCTATTTTATAAATTCACCCTGTCAAATATTTCGAAAATTTTAGTAAAAGTTTGTACCAAATTGACTTATTATAACATAACTGTGTCATATAAAAGTTCCACAACATTTTAAACCATTTAACAAGAGCTACGAATAAACTAACCAGTAACAGAATAACAAGCCGGTAATACAAAAATTATAATCCTTTAACTGAGATCACCGCTGTACGGGTGACG
This sequence comes from Phoebis sennae, assembly GCA_001586405.1. Classification (NCBI taxonomy): domain Eukaryota; kingdom Metazoa; phylum Arthropoda; class Insecta; order Lepidoptera; family Pieridae; genus Phoebis; species Phoebis sennae. The sequence goes on from LQNK01000750.1 coordinate 236,285, forward strand.
CGAGCAGACCCGCCAGATTTGAGGAGCTACCCTTCATAAGAGGAAGCGATTTTATTTAGAACTTTACACGAGGTACCGTATGATATGAACATCAGTAAACACATGCTTCATAGTTCACAGGTACATGAGTACATAAAATAGTTTGATTAACTGAAAATAAATTTACGGCCGTTTTCAACATTCCATCTCTCCCTTGTTTTGCTTATTAAAGTCAGACAAATCTATCTATTTGCACTTACTTTGATTTCAATATGCTGTCGACGGATAGCTTTATCATTATAACATTAGATTTGACTTATTTTCTCTGTATTTACAGTATAAACTACTAATTTTTTAATAGTTACATATGCAAATCCTACACAGAGATTTAAAAATCTAACACAGAGCTTATTAAAATCCATATGACTCGCCCCGTCTTCGTAGGCATATGCATAATATAATATGAACTTTCCTCTTAAATTATTATCACTATCTATTAAAAAACGCATCAAAAATCGATAGTTTTAAACATATAAGAATACATAGGAACATTTATTGCTTTTTTTACGGGAAGGAACTTTGTTTCATTTCATGTATGATTAGAGGCTCTCTTAAATCGCTCCGTTCCTAACCAAAACCGCTCCCTTAATTCGGAAACACACTTGCAATTTACCAGCAGGAATAAGCGAATTAAAAACGCCTCAAAGCAAGTGCTGGCAAAGAAACATTGTTTATTTTCACTTGTTGTGAGTGACGGCTTGAGGACCGGGGAAAAATTAACCGGGGTCAGGCTTCAAACGCCGTTTGAACGCATGCGGGTACTATACTGCTATTTACACGTAATGGAGAATTAATCTATACTTATAAAGAGAGAAAACTTGTTTGTTGGTTTGTTTGTATTGAGTAGGCTTTGAAACGTCAGCGTCGAACTGGATGAAATTGTGTACAGATTTACTTTGAAAACCCCAGAAATTACAGGATAGGTTTAACCCGAAAATCCTACGGGAACAGGATATACACTCGGGTGAAACCACGGAGCTCAGCTAGTTTTGAATAAAGATACCTTTTGACGGATTCTAAAAAATAGTAACTCTGTCTATAGGTCTCTTCTTCACGCCTAAACCGCTGAACAATGTACATTGTTTATTTGAAATCCGAGAAAGGACACAGGATAGTTCTTATCCTAGAAATCTCTGGGGAACTGTAGATATACTGAGTTTAAAATCCGTTAAAGTGCATTTTTTCCAATATGGAATATGTACATATTTTTTTCTAAAAGCGTCTGTTATAACGAAGTTACAAGTTCTTTCTGTGTATGTTTCATTATAAGTGTGTTATTTATTCTTTTCTTTCATTCTTTCAGCAAAACTATCTGACTAGAGTCATACGTATTCATAGAGAGATAGTTTTTACCTATAACCTTATAAGGTCTACCTTATAAGGTTCCTATAATTTTCTTTCCTTCTTTCAATCTCCACATCTTTAATTTACACAAGATTAAGTCAAATAAATCCCAAAAGATACAATTAAGAAGCCATAATACCTAAGTGCTAGATTTAAAGCATTTACCGAAACTTTATTATTCCGTCTAATTAGTGAGAATTTAAAAGAGGGGGGGAGATATGGGGTGGTGCAAAAATCGGTCGATTTTTAATTAGGACCGGGAAGCAAGCGACGTGAGCGGAATGTATCTGGTATTGGCGAAACTTAGTTAGATTCGGACTTGAGTGTCCAATCAGCGTCCTCGCCTAATGAGAGGTTTTTTTAGGCTGATTGATTTTGGTGATTGGTGATGCAATGTTTTATAGCGACAATAATATAAAATGTTCAAGACTTTATGTTTCAGGTGTTCATGGGCGGCGAGGATCCTTAATATCAGGTGACCCACTTGCTCCTTTGCCTGCTCTGCCATAAAAAAACATTTCCGCTTTTTCCAATTTTCCATTAATCCTCTCCCTATCCACTCCTTCTTTAGAACTGGCAAGGCTAGGACACTTTGCTGTTGTAGATGTTCATGGGCTGCGGTCAGTCACTTAACATCAGGTGAACCACATGCTCCGCTTGCCCGCTGTGACAGAAAAAAAAACCCGATTGGCGAAGTGGATGTGGCAATGATCTATTGCGGCGGAGGGTGTGGGTTTGATCCCCACGAGTAGAAAATTATTATGAGATGAACATTGTAATTTTCTACTGTCTGTGTGTTAATCTATCTATAGTATGTATATATTTACAAAAAATAAGTAGATCTATCAGTTATCTAGTGTCCATAGTACAAGCTTTACTTAATTTGGCACTAGGTATCGTTGTGTTAAATGTCCGAGAATATTTAATTATATTTATTTATTCGAATAAGTATTTTCTTTGGACCTTTAAATTGTCAGTATTTTATGGACCTTTATGTTCATGTCCCAGTATAGCAGAATTCAGAAGACCGGGGTAATGTTTTGGAGAGTATAAACAGTAACACGAAAATGTAAATTCGTAAAATAAGAAAAAACTAACCAGACAATTCTTTTAAAAACTTCATAAAAGCACCGGTAAATTTTACCTCCATTACCTTAATTTAATTATTTAGGTAACATTACTATAAATTTAAGTAAACATCCCATCTGGAATACAAATTCTTATCAGCGAATTAAACCCAATGACATAACCTAGCATTGCCACAAACAAAGGAGCAATTTTACAAAAAGGGACGAGATAAGGCTAGATAGATAAATATATTATTAAAGTCAACGACCTTCAGGTACAAACAACTTGTATTTCACCCCCCACCCCCCGTGAAACTCATGCTTACAAACTGTCGCATTATATGGCCCTTGCAACGAACCGTTTCATTCGAAACGAGCTATTTTGAACTCTATTCCGTTGGAATAAGAAAAGGGCGGACGCATCATTTTTGTATTGTCATATGAATGATATTTTGCAAAGGAATTGAGCGATTTTGAGCCGTATTCGGTAGAGCACGGAATAGGGCTGCGATCCGTTCTTTACAATAAACTATTGTACGTTATTTCGTTATTGTATACCTTATGACTAAAATTAAAGTACAGAAGAATACTTTATTTTTTATGTGATTGGTAGTTTTTCTCACAAACTACTCGATAAAGACGTTCATTTATTGATTGGCTCACTATAATAGCTTTTTTAATAGCAGATAATTCTGTTAGTAAATTATTTTAATAGGAGAGTGTGTCAGCCCTAGCTCCGAATGACACAGTTTTATGAGTATCGCACAGACAGGTCCCGTAAAGAAGGAGACGGACATATTTATGTGTCTTAATTTTTACTTTAGATTAATAATGTTAGGGGTTTATGGTACGGCTTTGAATTTGATTATGATAAAGGGAGTTGCGTACTTATATATTCATATATCGTATTGTTTATTATTATCGATCGGATGAAACTTCTTTGCATTTATAACTTTTGATTTTGTCTTGAAATATTTCTGTTGATACATTTTAAAATCAATATGACAATATTATTCATTTTTTTTAAATATATAAAAAAATGTCTAGAAGATTTAGTTACCCACAGATAGTATAAAACAACAAGGAGATTTTTCTTATTCAAGATTTTTTTAAAGAATAACCTTCCTCTTTGATGTTCGGTAGTTAAAAGCTCTTGATTAGTGAAAAACAATACAGTTATGTGTGTTATTTATAAATTCCTTTATCAATATTAAACTTACATATACTTTATACCGCAAATGAGTGCCAATACATGGATTTAATGGCGACACACCCATAATGGTACATAACTATACTAAAAAGAAATGAGCACTTAAGCAAATAGTAGTAATAGCTAATGCTTGGGTCACCGGCACAATCGGCTTGAGTGAAAACTGCCATAACGACATAGAGTACCCACTGCAGATACGGCAACGAAAACTTTAGTGCCTAAACACAGTTGCATCTGAGAGGCAACACAAGGAAGAATTTCGTTGATTAAACTATAAAATAAGAAGTATTTAAACTATAAAATAATTCAATACCATTCATTTAAAAAGGCACGTAAAACAATCCGCATAAAGCCAGCAACAAAAGCTCCCATCCGTTTTTATCGTCAACAGTTCGATACCTTAATTCGGAAACTAAAACAAACCGGGACAGACATCAAAATTTAAAGTCACTTCAGAGGATAAGAAAACTGCACAATTCCGCCATTAGTCGTAACTTATTATAGACAATTTCCTGCGCTAGAGCGCGACCAATCGGGCTGAGTGAGAACCGCTATAAAGGAAACGTTTAATAGGGAGTACAGAGTTACCGAGCGGAACGGGATTATGGAGTCGGGGAATTTAGCTGGTGCTCGTAGGTAAAATAGGTGCAGTGCCGCCGCTGTTTCTTATTGTTCTTTATTCTTTGATCGTTTTCTAGTGATGTTGTATTGTGGCGATACGTTCGATGAATTCGAGGGCTGTGTTTGATCATATTTTAACGTTGGTTACGAGTTTTCGTTAAATGCAATTGACAGGTGTTAATATAAATACTAGAAAATTACGCATGCAAAAAAAAACATGTAAATTGACCAGGCTGGAAAAAATAAATTTGATACAAAATTTCATTTAAATATAACTCTGCAGTACGTATACTGTATTTTGTTGTGTTATATACTTCATAATCTGAACAGAGACTAGCCAGCTGCGCAGGAGATATTATAGTGCACAATTGAGAATGTTACTAGGTATGCCAAATAGCTTGAAAGTTTGTTACAGTATAGCTTGTACCTATACAAATGCAATGCTTTTTGTTGCAGTCAAAAATACCAAGTAGTTTTCATTTTATAGGCTTTTAAACTTCAGAAAAATTTCGAGTTCCGCTAAAGTCACGTGAACGCTTGTGACGTCACGAAACAGACGCCGCGCGGGCCGCGCTACTTCGCAGCAACTATAATACGTGTAATCGATTGTGCAGTACATATTTTTTTGTGTTTTATCTCGAATTTTGATAGATAATAGGTAGTTAAATGATAATTAAAAATTAAAAATATTATATTCCATTAATAAATTAAACGGAAAATCTAAATAAAATGGATTAATGGTTGCCCATTATCTATCCGCAAATATTGAAGTTGATACCGGTGAAATGCGACGAATTTAAAAATATCCGTATAAATTATGTCCTTATAAATTTCAAGAAAAGTTGCTATTTAATTCTTACAAAGAACGTCAAATCATGAAAGAAATAATGAAAGCTCTGAAAACGAAAACATATATGTACATCTCTTAAAGTGTCCATTCGCGACAAATATTTATTTTTTTTTTGCAAATTTAGACGTGACTACAATATAAATAAAGGCACATAAGAAAAATAAACCTGAAGTATTGTACTACTCACAGCCCCACCCTCCTTCACTTTGTGAACTGTTTTTATATGCATGGCCAATGATATTATATACTAGCTTTCCGCCCGCGGCTTCGCACGCGTGGGCTACTAATTTCTGTATTTTTTAGAGGCGCACGACAAAAGTTTAGAAAAATGACGGTCGCAGGACAAGCGCATGTCTATAGTGTTTTTGTTATAATTATCTATGGAAATAGGTTTCACCACAATCTTACAGTGCGCGCGCCTCTTCCGGATACAGAAATTTATAGCACTCGCGAGCGAAGCCGCAGGCGAAGAGTTATATATTTTGTGAAGGTTTTTGAGAATTTATTGAGTGTTTTTACCGTATCTATACGTAAAGAGTATAAAAAGACATGACCGCAAGTCAACCAAAATCTCACATTGTAACGTGGTATGACATTTTCACGACTTTAGAAGCGCATGTCTATAGTGTTTTTGTTATAATTATTATCTA
>LQNK01000750.1:245103-292647 GCA_001586405.1 Phoebis sennae
TAATAGCGCGAATTAATTAAGATGACCTCATCTGTGGTACAAATCAATATTATGTCATTGGTTTTCAGTGTTTGCCAACTAATAGTTTGAGAAATATTAGTTTGAATCTACGTTCTTTACCAAATGTGGTTGGACCAATTCAAGGCAATAATGACGGCAAAGTTCGAAGTTATTTTATTGAAGACTAGCTATTCCGCGCTTAGATCATTTTTCATATTGAATACATATAAATAATGAAGAATTAGAGATATTAAATTAATTAATTTTGCAGTCTGTAAATGCTACAAATATAAAAAAGATGATGGATCGTATGTATATTTGCTCTTGTATGTATTTGGATGAAACTTGATATACATATAGGTACGGATCCAGAAAACAAAGGCCACGTTTTTTCCTGGAATTCCCTGAACACACATGTGAATACGTCATGAAAGATAGTGGGTATATAATTTGATGTTTTCTAGTTGCGTAGAGAAGTCGATATATAAAACAATAGGAGTGATTTTTCAACTTATTTCACAAAGTATTAACCTAGAGGAATCAGATGTATATGAGATAATATAAGACTTAAAACGCTTTTCATTTTTAATTATGTATATACTTATTGAGTTTAGCGGTTCCACCCGCGTATATATATCCCATTACCATAGGATGTTTGGGATAAAATATATCCTCTGTCATCCCTGGGGTTTTAAAGAATCTTTGCACAAAATTCTATCCAAATCTGTTCTGTTGTTTCGGGACCTATTCAATACAAAGAAACAAATCTTTCCGTTAAATTCCATGTAACTATGTGATAAGGAAGATGACCACAAAAATAATCACCCATTGTCAACAAAAACAGTGTCTATGATGTCATTAAACTATTTTATAAACGGGACAATAGGGTGAGCATAATAAACATAACGCTCGGACAGTCCCATTAACTAAATAGCATTAGATACGGAATAGAATCACAACGCGCCGGATTAGGTCGTTTTCAACGTTTATTGTCGCGTATTAACAGTCAAATTTACATGAAGTGTGCCCGTTTGCGGAATAAACGTAAATAAACCGTAATTATTTACGAGTTATTGCAGCCGTTAATTAATGTACGTCATTAATTGATTTTAAATGGTCAGTCATCGGATTGGTAATTGAAATCCTCAGTAACAAATAATTTTGAATTATTCATTATTTATCACGTATTGTTGTCATGGAATGTCCCATTATTTAATGTGATAATCAGTGAAAAGAATGAAGATTGCATTTATTTTCCAATCGTTGTAGTTGTGTTATGATTTTAATTTTGGTTCCTACGACACATTAAATTATATTTATAAGTTAGCTGCTGCCAGATTTGTTCGCGTTTAAGTAGTATACTATATGTACAGATCAATATAAGGTATTGCAATTATAAGCTTATCTGTATACCAAATTTCACCAAAATCAGTTCAAAAGTTTCACACTTATAATATTAAATTTAATATAATGTTGTCTCTTTAATTTTAATAAAACAGTTTTGTTACGTTTGGGACGACTCTAAAATAACATATTAACAATACTTATATTCTTTAGAGAAAATAAAACACAAAACGATGCTTTTTTATGCATATTTTGAATTAATTATAGCAAAAATATCGCATGACGAGACCTCATAACTGTTAGACTCGGATTCAATCCACGTCAACTCAAGGGGTCAGGCCCCATATAAATCTTCGACGGACAGTCCCTAATATATTACGAATGATATTTTGTAATTTAAAACATGATAGTTAATTTCATATTCGGTTGTAAATCAAACATTTAATGGTACTGTGGGTGGATGGGATCAGCTGGATGTATGAGAAACGATCTTCTGATTACATTTTTTTGGTGATTGTTACCTTATTGTGCGCTTCATCTGTCGATTCCAATTCTCTTACGAATATTGGTGGACACGTAACAATAATAAAAATAAAGCTAGTCTATATTTTTATTTAATCATTAAAAATTAATTGAGAAAGACTCGAGTAAAATATATTGTCGATAAAATGAAGAGTTTGTTTGTTTGAATACGCTAATCTCAGAATTTACTGGTTTGATTTGAAAAAAATATTTTTTTTAGATATACCTTTAATCAAGGGAATCGATAGACTATATAACAGTACGCTCTGGGAGCAGAACCTTATGAAATAGCTAGTCAAATAATAGAGATAATATTTTGAAATTCATATCTTATTCTTTAAATGTTTAGTGTATTTTTTACATTTATTTGTATTGTTGTAATCAAATAATTATTTTAAATACATACACATTATATCTTATATACATGGCGATACAAATGCCTAATATATCTGTAATCTCGCCGCGGTCAAGAGCGAGCCGAGATCTGAGATACGCCAGACAGTTCCCAAGTTACGCAGAGATAGACATACAAGCAGACCACCTTTATGGGAAAGATTATTTGAAGTCGTTTTATTTCAAATGTTTATATTCCAATGCAAATAAATTTGAGATTGTAAAATTTCAGATTTTTTATGTCCATATTTGGATATTTATAAAGTCTTTGATTAACATTGATGAATAGTTTAAGCATGAGTCAAAATAACATGTTTAATAGCAGTTTAAATAAATGTAATGAATGTACATTGCTCCCAAGGTATGTCAGATATGTGGTTGAATAATTATATGCCATTTATATACATCAATTTATGTATAAGCAATTAATATTCCATAAAGTACATTAAGTGACGCAAAAATGTAATTCTTATTCGTAAAAATTACAATACAAATCTAATCAGAATGAAGATATATTTAATAATAGAAATATTTTTAACGTATAATAATGTTCTAGAAAAACATGTCAATTTTATGCTCTACAATTTTAATAATAGATGTTAACATCATTGGACCAATAGAAACTAAGATAATCGCGAAAAACTATTTTTTATTACCTTTGACCTGATATAACTTCCGATGCCGACACGACATTATATGAGAATTTTGGAGACAGCTTTTAGAACGCGAAAATAAAGGTATAATTATACAAATATTTAGATTATATATATTTTTTATTATGCAAATGTAAATGACGTTCTAAAAGCGCCTCAACAGAGACCAATTTGGAAAATAAACATTTTGACTTTGACTTTGACTTTACCTTTCATTCCGAGATTACCCCTTTTAATGCTAAAGTAACTGGACTTACAATTAAATTCACGTAAAAACACTCTCAATTTATCGTAAAAGAAATCAGAACAAAAGGAAGGGCAAACGTTGCGCGCCCCTGTTGATCGAGATGCGTGGTTTACTGCGCCCGCGCAGCCTGACAGATTTATGTGGGACGCCGATCTCCGCCTAGGGGCGCCGCAATGTGTTCATCTATTTTTTACAATTAAAAAAACACAGTTTTAGATTGAGCTGCGTTTTTTGCATGGGTTCTATCGTGAGAATGAATTTGACAAGTCAATACTTTAAAATGTTTATAATGTATTAGTGGTTACGTAAAATAATATGAGGAACGTTTAAGAAATGTAATGAAAGGTTTCTATATCAATAAACTATTATTTTGCAGTCTATTTTACTTTTATTAAAATGCAAATTGAAGAAAATAGAGACAACAAATAACTTGGGACGTTATGTGAAACAGACTATTTATTTCATTCTCTACCTCAATTTTAAGAAATATTTATAAATAACTTTATTTATTTCAAGAACAATTGTTGTATTTTATTGTGTTGATTTTAACAAGAGTACTTTCTATATTAAATAAAATAGTTACATAATAATGTATAATAAACCGCGTATATAATCCTTTAAAAATATTTTATTTAACAATTTTTAATAATTACATGAAGATGAGCTCAAAACAAAGACTAATATAACAAGTATAGCCCTTCCTTAAGTGCATTTATACAATGTCTCCCGTATCCCATAAACTTCGCGCCGGTGGTGACCCTACCGTCCTCATTAAACCAGTCGATTGCGTGGCCGATTAGATAATAATTAACGCTTAACATTCTCCCTCACGGACTAAATAGATGCTGAGCCTGGATTCTATAAAACTATTGTTAATATGCGGTGTTTCTTACCGCAAAGGCGAGAGAGAACAAACATTGTATTGTACTTGGTTAAAATAATCAAGGAGTTTTAATTTTAATCATAAATTACTATATAAGCATTTTTGAAAAAGAAGTTGTACTCTGTACTGATGTATGTAATTTGAACTGGCTATATATTTATTTTTATCACAAAAAATCCACAAAACGAGACATTTATAACATACCGGCCCGCCGCGATTTAACAAATTGCAACCGACATAAGCAAAAACGAAACACGATTGTTAAATTACGTGAAAAAACGTCGACAAAAACGCACGCGTAACCTGCGCATGAGTGGGAATCCATCAACGTCAGCGGCCAATCGGCGCGCGGGATTTAAATAATTGTTCTTTGCGCGAGCCAATCGCGGCCCGGACCTTTGAATGATGAATGTGTGTCGTGGGCTTATTTACGAGTGTTTTGAATGATTTGTGTGTGTGTTTAGCGATCGCGTGAACGTCGGCCCGGTGATTGTGGGCCATGCTTCAAGATTTCTTATTTACGTTAAGGTATCGATGGGTATCGGTACATGGACGATCAATTTATGGTGCCTATAAATAAGACACCATTTTATAAGCAACGGTTTAGATTATACAGGGTGTAGCGTAAAGAGCGGATAATATGGTACCTTTAGATAGAGATTTAGAAAAATATACCTATTTTATGTTCAATAAAAGTACTTTTGTTTTGGAGATACTACTTATCCCGGAAATGCCACGGGATTAGAAGTTACTCGAATGAATCCACTGGGCACGGCTAGCTAAGTATGAATGAAAGAAAGAAAATTTTTTCATAGAGTGAAATTAGTGTATATTATTTTTTTGGCAAAAAATATTTTCCCCCATGTGGCGACGGGTTACATACATGTGTCGCCACCCCATTTCCAAGAGGATAATTCTGCAGTAAAACATCTTCAGCAATAAAAGAGTGAGAGCCGAGCATTGCACGATAAGACCAAGCTCCCAAAAGTGTTATTACCCCCTCAGCAAAAGACCACTCAAGAAGTATTGCACTGTGTTTCGTACGTTAAGCAGGTGCCCGGAGGCTTGTATTCCCATCGCATTCCTCTCCCATCCTATTCTAATCCTCTCCAAACTTTCTATCATTAATCCTCTCTCCATTCTCTCCCCTGCCTTCAAGTCGACAAGACATTTGCGACACTTTGATGGTGTAGATGTTCATGGGCTGCGGTCAGTCACTAAACATCAGGTGAACCGCATGCTCTTCTTGCTATAGCATAAAAAGAATATATCTTTATTATTATTTCCAATAATGTATTCAATTTAGTTCTACAATTTCTTACATTTAATAACTATCTTTCAATACAAGTTTCTTATACTATAAGTAATTTCTACAAACTACCATTTAAAAAAGTATTCTAACAATGTAACCACCACTTACTTAATATACCCAATCAGCTGATTACACCTACATATTTAAAAATATCAATAAATTCGTTTGTTAATAGTTATCGAGGAAATATTTAGACGGGCTATAACTTTTTTATAGCGTTATTAACTTAAATACAACAGAACCTTATCTGTAACATATAATGACACTTAAACGACGGCGTCTTTGATGTCGCTTCAGTCTCTTTTTACGGTAATGGTTTTAGTCGTAAATTAACTATATACAGGGTGGTCAAATTAGTTTTGTTTAGAATATTCAGTGTTAATTTAAGTACGGGTGGAACATCTGCGTGAAATATTTGTCGGTTGATTGATTTTTTTATGAACAATTTTTTTTTTGGTTAAGTATTCAAGTGATTAATTTCTAGTGGATATAAATAATCTATGGATTCAATGTACATAAAAGTTAACACTATTGTCCATATTCACGGATTTTCAAATTAAATAGTCTCTTTTTTTTTATCAAACTGAACTGCTCTAACTACATTTTTTATTTTTTTTTATTGGGACCTTTTACACAATATGTTTGCCAGCTCCATCGGACCCTGTTAATTTACATTAAAGTTTTATCTAATTTATCAACCTGAATGGGGTAATAGTTGGATCTTACCAAAAACGCTGATTTACAATTGACGACATCTTACCTGAAACAAACAAATACAATTAAATAAATTAAAAGAGTATCAACAGAAATTATTTACAGACTTAGCTAATGTGTAAAATATTTTTAAAGGATTTTAAACGCGGTTTCATATACATTAATAATTACAGGGACAAAAAGTTATTCACCTTAATTCAAACACAAGAAGATGATGAAGTTATACATGTATACAATTAAATTAAGAACATAGACCCATAGTTTCATTTCAAATAAATATTATTTCATTTTATTTCATTTCAGTACATAGTTACATTAAGCCAAACATTAACTAGCCAACGTAACGTTAGCCAGCAAAAAAGCTATTTGGGCCGCCAGCAGACTGACAAACTCCAAGGATGCAGTTAACAGCCGTGACAAGCGCTGTTTAATGGCTAATTAAAGAGAACATTGCATTTACTAATTTAAATGGAATTAAAACTGATTTGAAACGCAATTGTACCATATAAAATCATGCCTGTTACATTGTGATAATCAATACTAATATTATTAAGAGGAAAACTATGTTTGATTGCTTGAATAGGATCAAAAATGATTGGGCTGATTATAGACTTTCACCAGTCGAAAGCTACATTATCCACGAGTAACAAAGGCTATATACATAACATTATGCTACGGTAGCTAAGTCGCGCGGATCATCTAGTAGTCTAATAAAGTGAGTCTAAAACTTCAGTCTTTCAAAGGTATAATTATAATTCCCATTTTAATCTAATTGCACACCTTATCATCATAACATAATCATTATGCCTAGATCGCGAAGTCGATATTTTTTGGCCATTTACCGTATATACCTAAAACTTACAGGTTTCATCAACTTGTGTAAACCAAAGATGGTTCATAAGTATGAAGACATAACTAATATTTAGCGGTCTGTAAATGAAATTAAGATTTTTTTATAACAACGTTGAAGGTTAATCGTTAGGCTTTTATGACCCTATCTTCAAGAAAGGACAATGCAATATAGTATCGTAAATGTCCATTTTAAAGCAAAACAATGTTACATTTATTACAAATATTATACGAGTGATTTACTGAGCATAAACTTATAAATATATAACACATTCACTAATTTCACAGTCAGTTATAAACGTGACAAAATTAACAGATTTATATTCGAAACAGTCGATTTCTAAATCTATACATAAATTAATCAATATACATAATATTTAGAACGAATTCGTAGATTCAATCAAATCGGCTTGTCATAAAATTAGATCAATATGACATTTATTTAATAACTTTATAGATACTACATTAATATGATAGTCAAAAATTAATGAGACCACGTAATAAAATCTATAAAATCACTATTAAATACAATATGAAGACATTCGAACTGATCGAAATATTTTTTACGACGTATTAGAATATAATTTGGACGGATGGATTTCAAGTTTATGAGACATTAAAGTTACGTTTTTGTAAGAATATAATAGGATTTTATTACCGTTTATTTTTGTATTAATTATGTTTTGATCAATCAATGGCAGATATTTAAGCGGGAATTTATGAGAGAAATATGAATATCAGCACTATTACTTAAACTTTATATAAATAACATTTGAATATCCGTAGGTTTGTGATCATAAGATATTAAAAAATCTCGTATATTTGTCATCGGTTTAAAAAGTTTAGCGCCTACTTGACAAAGTACACAGTAATAAAGATAAGTATCAAGGTAGTCATTAATTACCCTAAAAATAGTAATTAATTATTTTCGACAAATTATCAAAAGTATATTTTCAATACGCGTGGGAGTGAATTTGTATATTTGATAAAGGCATATCGCACGACTCGATCATTGGTTACAAAATATATCATATTACTGAATATTAATGGACCATAAAATGATTTTATGAGTTAACGATTGTTGGTAGGTTTTAATTTTTATGATTTTTGGTAACTACTTGAAAAATGTTATATAATGCCTTGTTGTATAGATATATAGATAAATATTCTGGGACGTTTAACACTACGCCATATAGTACAAACTAAGCTTTGCTTAGTTAGATTACTGATTGATATACATAAATATACTTTTTTTTGTAAATACATACTATCAATAAACACCCAGACAGTATAAAATTACTATGTCCATAACGTAATAATTTTCTACTCGTGGGGATCGAACCCACACCTTTCGGCACTGTAGACCATTGCTGCATCCACTGCGCCAATCGGATCGACAAATATGGTTTCAAAAGTGGGATCATAAAATTGGTCCTTCTCATGCAGTGCTTATCTTACACTGCTGTTATACTGAAGTACATTCCTATTTTCATTACGTCCTTTCCTAAACTTTCTCCCCCTCTCTTTCTATTGAAAAGTCAACAAAAAAAACAACAGATGCAAAAGCTTACCAGCATTACCAACAGTGTACAGTCACTAAAGAAAAAAAAATTCAATAACTTGTTCTAACTTTTTCGATAGCTAAATCGATAAAATATTTGTTCTTGACGACGATACATAAGCTACAGTCATAATAAATTGTGCAAACCAATATCATTGGTCGTAACTTCTCTATCAGTCAATGTTAAAAGTGTAATAAATCCTAAGTCGAACTAAGGCTAAATGTCAACGGATCTATCGACAATGTCCAGTCTAGTTATTTTATATAATAATAAATAATAAAATTTGTTTATTTAAGGTAAGAACCCATTGTATACAAAATTTCTTAAAAATAAGATTAAAATTAAAAATTTTTGACATTTAAAATTAAAATTAAAACAACAATTGTAGTATTAAAATTAAACACTTTACACTTTATCTTACTTTAAGTAAACTTTAATTAAATTTCATTTTCTGTTGCTTGTGTGGTGGACGGATAGCCAATGGAGGAAAATACCACTTGGTAGTGTGGTGGCCAGGGCTTGTATTATGCTGTTATCAGAAAGACGCAGTCTGTTCCAAAACGACGAAATACGCGATCTGATAACAGCATAGAAATCGGGCACTCTCGCTTCGGCAAACATATGTGAGGCGCTGCAGTGCCGAGGTAATTTAAATAAAATACGAAATGCGTCGTTATACTGCACGCGTAGCGCTGTATATGATTTCTTAGAGTAATTGGTCCAAAGTTGAGATGTATAAAAATTTTGACAGAAACTTTTGAAAAGAGTTACTTTAACGGTTTTATTACACTTGCCAAACTTTCGAGATATCATGTTACAGCGAACCGAGAGTGCCCTCCTCTCCCTCTCCATATCACTATCGTCTCGCAAATCCCCAGTCAAAACGTGGCCCAGGTATTTGAACTTGTCCACAACCCGAATCACCTGTCCATTTAAATACACCGGAGGTATCTTCTCCGGACCCCTTCCCGATTTAAAAACTAACATTTCCGTCTTCGTAACATTGTATTTCAGTCCGTGAGCATTAGCATAATGCTCGCAGATTGATACGAGTTTCCTAAGCCCGTTGATGGAGGGGCACAGAAGCACCATGTCATCTGCGTAGCTGATGCTGTTTACGCACACGCCACCTATATTACAACCTATTTTGGTACTTCTGAGCCTCTCCATCAGCCCGTTTACATAAATATTAAAGAGGTCCGGAGAAGTCAGCCCACCTTGTCGAACACCGCATTCTAATCTGTAACTATTAGACGTCGAGTTCCCCCACTTTACAATATTGGTTTGGTTTGCATTTTAGTAATCCGACTTCAATCTAAATATGTACTGACTACATTGTAGGTCCTACTATATGAACTAGAAAGCAAGTCGAATCGAGTTCCGGAACTAAATAATACAAGTAATAGAAAAAACGATGTAATTTATTTTTATTTTTTGGTATTTCTTGAGCGGAAATATATAATTGCTAAATTCTTTCTAGCTATCACAGTTTATGAGATACAGCGTATTGACAGACATACTGATACACAGATACAGAGACTTAGTAATAAGAGAGAAAGAATAAAAACTATAACCTATAATAATGTATTACCTATTAGCATCTTTGCTTTTATAATAAGTTTATCATAATCTAGCTATGCCCCGCTGTTTAACCCACATATGAACGTATATTAAAAAATCTTTTCTTTATATTAGTTTAAATTACGTATTGGCATCTTTGCTATTTTAACAAGCTTATCATTAAATCTTATACACAACTATTTTAATAAAGACCCTAATTTGATGTTATGCGATATTACAAGAAAAAATTCGGAAACGACAATTCATATAACGTTACATATAGAGATAAGATCCATGGTGTCGGAAAAATAATTCTCTGCCGTAATTTACAAAATAAATTCGAATGGCCTTCAAAAACACCTTAATTATCAAACAATTCCAGCACATTTACATTCAAATTCGTTGTAAGTTGATATAAAATTCTGTTATAATAATAAAAATGGCGTCTATTATCTTGAAAACGGGGCCGAGCACATTCCAGTTACTTCTATGCGATGCCTATCTCTGTTAGAAATGCCTACAATGCTATTACAAGAAATTTAAATAAATTAATAAATAGAACCGCCTAATTAATATCTTTAACATGTAAAAACAGCATCTTATTTCAACTAAACTGTCAAAGATGATATTTTATTCAGAATTTTTTGAGTTTTTGTTAGAAATATTTGTAACTATTTGAACTGCTTTCATTTATTTGCATAATAGAAAATGAGATAATTTCACATTTATAATCAATAAATTAACTCTTAGAACCTTATCAGGGTGTGTAGCTGTTATGATGTTATGTCATTTGAAAGTAGCGTTTTATTTCCTTGCAGTATGTTGATCACGGGTATTTATGTAATTATACATGTGTTTTAATGATTATTTTTTGAATATTCAAATTTAATATGGCGCCAAAATAAATTAACCCAAATTCTTTGAAACATAACATTGGTGGTTCCTCCTAATTTAAAAAATAAATAAATAAGAAAACACAAAGATTTACTTTATTTACTCTTAAACGTATTCATTTATTCACATTTATTACATATTTAACTTTTAAATTTACGAAATTTAGAGCAAGTGTAAAATGATAACTAAATAATCAATTCAAATTTCACGCTACACTAATCAAATAAATGTTTTTTTAATCTAAATAAACTCGTAAATTAAAATATTTCGACAAATATGTCGTAGAAAAACAGCATTAAAATTATAAACATTACAAAAAAGAGTTTGATTCCTACTCAATATTTACAATACAATCTATGTATATATTTTGTTATTGTATGATTGTAATATTTTCACAGAAAAATTACTGGCCTAATTTCAAAATTTATTTTACCATTACAAAGATGAATCTACATAGAGTAACATAGTCTAAAATTATGTCACTCTAAAGTATGCTACGGTACGAAGCCGCGGGTAACAACTATTCAGTTACACAAAAAAATCCGCGTTCGAATTTCAAAAAATTCAATTAAACGTTTCAAATTCAAATGTGAATCATAAACCGTTTTCCAAATTCTTCTTCTTCTTCTTTTAATTAATGGCAGTCCGAGTTCCAAATTCAAAAATCATTCACACATTCAAACTGACATTCACACAATCGTTCACGCAAACACATTCGCACCAATAGTAAGAGCGCATTTGTCGTACACGAAACAGCACAAGATCAACACACATTGGCTCTCAGAGTTGACCGGTGGCCATTATTTATTGACGCTGGACAAAAATACCCGTCTGCGGCGCGTCGATAGAACCTTAAAAAAATTTATGTAGAAAAGTTATTTTGTTGTTGAAATTCCATGAGGTTCTAAATGACAACTTTCTTATCAGTTTCTACTCGAAACCTAAAATAAAAGACTAATTAGTGCATCAAACGAAATTTAAAAGTAACCGCCTCGATGGATCAGTAGCTAACTGAAAACTTTCACGTTAGGCGCCTAAAGCTTGGTTCGATGCCCAGTGAAAACTTGATAAAAGGATCTGATTACGTCTGACAGGGTATAGAAGGCTAATATCTTTTGTCTTTATAATTCTAAATTAGAATAACTTTAACAACCAACATTCTGACCTCTCAGAATCAAACATAACATACATCTTGGCGTGTGCGATAGAGTAAATATAAAGATTATTTGAATTAAGAACAACCAAATCTAGCCACCATACTTCAAAAAAATTAAATTTTCAACTTCATAATTCGAATTCCGAACAACCATTACTGGGTATTACGCGTTCTAAATTCGAATTAAAATGACTGTCAACAGATTCCTGTCATAATTTGAATTCGGAATAGCTATAACTGGCCATCGCATTCTAAATTCGAATTGAATTTCTGTCAACAGCCAATACTGACCTCTCAGAATCACAGATAACATACATCTTAGCGCGTTGTGATAGTGTCTGCGGCAGGGCGATGCAATCTTGTCAGCTCTCAAAGGGGTTTGTGCAAGACAAGCTATTCAATATTGTATGTGGACATATTTTTGCTGGATAATAAAAGAGAGAACGGTGCTAATAGAGATGTTTATACGTTTAAATATCAATTATGTATGCAATTTCAATTAATTCAATTTCTAGGCACTTTTTGGGATGTTAACGCAGACAACCACGTAAAATAATGATTCGCGCTTATCTTCTTCTGAGAGATATTCTTGCTAGAACGTTTATTATTTATATAAGTAAGAAAATAAAGTAGTTTGATATTATGTTTCTACTCGTGACGTAAAAGTTCATAGATATTTAAATATACCTTTTTATCGAGTAAATTTTATTTTTATAAAAACCATGGTATACGAATGTCCGAACAAATGTACAGAACAAAAAGACGTAGAGCCGCATTGACACTCAAAAGGTGCTATTATAACGTCGCATATGACCGAATAGCAGCTCCTATGACATATGAATAAAGTAAAACAGTTATATACAATAACAGTTGAAATGTACACTTTACACAGTATGCGGGTACAATCGTGCAGATAAAGTGTCAAATATATGCCGGTGTGCAGGTACAGTCGCGAATAGACGGCTTGTGACGTTTGCATTGCTAAGGCGTGAGGACTTTGTGACACTAGTTGACGAGATAGAGGTGGCATGGAGTCGATGTTAGTTTATTACTTTGATTGATTCTATAGTATGTTTGCTATTTAACTAAGAGTCCATTTTGTAAGAGCATCCATGACTAGGAACCCAATACCCAAATTTTGTATCTGTTTTTATTTCATATTTTTAATAATATAAACTAACATGAAGTGGTAATTTTCTGCTTAAGTTATTCTTAGATTTAGTGAAACAAAACTTCATTTGAAACGAGCAACTACTCGAGTTTCTTGCCTGTTCTTTTCGGTGGTGATTAAAATATTATTTATGTAAATGTATAACGTTCTAATCCTCGAAAGAAGTCAATTTTGAAAATAAACGTTTTGACATTGTCTTAACAATTATAACAAAACTATCATAATTGCCTCACAATACAAAAGTAAACACTAAGAATCCATTACTTAATTCCAATTTCAGCCGCCATAAACAACGTCCCATTACGGCGGCTCCATTCCACTCCTGTCCCGCTCGGTTAATTCCGCCGTCAGCGCGACCTCGGAGACAGTTTTTGCATTTTGCCACAGTTTATTTTGTCTTAAAATATACAAATTAAGTGTCGCCCGCATTTAGTACTACCCTCTTTGTCTTGTACATGTGAGGTAACAGCCACTAGTGGATTTTGTACTTGTTCTGAATTTTTATGCATTGTTCAAATTTTAGTAAAGATATGATTTTTTTAATTAAATAATTTAAGTATTAAACAAGGAATCAATAACGACAATGTCTTCCTTTTAATTATACAACTAATATTGTAAATGTATGTATGTGTGTACCTTTACCCAAAAACTACTGAACCAATTGTGATTGTTCTTTTCATTTTCTTTTAAAAATTATTATTTGATGAAAGTTCTAATTTTCTACTGTTTGTGTGTTAATTTATCTGTAGTATGTATGGATTTACATAAAAAGTATACCCTGGATATTTATTAGTTATTTGGTGTTTGCTCTTTTAGAAAAATAACATTTTTATATTTACGCATGATACAAAAACAAAATTAATTAACCATTACACGTAACTTTCTCCAAACCATTCCACCCAGTACATCACTACAGAATAAACACATTTATCGATACATCAGATAAACGCTATCGATAAGTACAGTCACGGAGAAAAGCCAAAGGTCGCAGGATCGATCGCCGCAGATGTCACTATTAATCGGCGACTTTAATCCGCCGGGCCGCGGATAAATCAGCTGTAATTGTACCTATTTATAATTATCAAGTCAAACCACTCGCCTAATGACTTTCTGTCTTGACTGTACTTTATGTTCACGAGGGCCTGAAAACTTATGGATGCGATCTCTCATGCTTTTCGAATGCTATTACAAATATGATACGAATTTAGGCAAAATATACTTTTCGCAAAAAAATATGGAATAAAAACGAGATTATTTAACTTATTTGGAAACCTTCACGAGCTTAAAAAAGTGTTTTATAAGTATGATATAAATTCAGACAATATATACTTTTCGCAAATAATTATTAAGGAAAAAACGAGATTAATTAACTTATTTGGAAATCTTCACGAGATGTATATAGTGTCTTACATGTATGATACAAATTCAGGCCAAAATATACTTTTCGCAAAAAATTATGCATTGAAACCGAGATTATTCAATTCATTTGAAAACCTTCACGAGATATAGTATCTTCCGTATCGATAAATATATTTAAAAAAATAATACTCGCTATCTTAAATATAGCACGATAATCAAATGGACAATAAATGAAGAATATAAATATCAGGAGAAAGCATCCCATAACGAAATGACTTCTGAAACAGTAAAGGTATTTATCGTAACCATTCATGACCCAAAATACGCACAAAACTGTAAAAAAACAATCACCGTATAATATTATAGACTCACGTAATTATTAGTAATTCGATACTGTAACGCAATTTGCACGCAAATCGATATTGTGCCCAGAAACTGATATTTTAAAACAAATAAACGCGTTCTTGCTCCGCCGTTAAATCAATAATGGCGCTGCTTAATCGTCATTAAAAATAAATATTTCGATTTTTCAACCTCCCGCGCAATTATGTTCACCGTTATTCGATTTTGTAAAGTCCCTCAAAATTATTAACGTGATATTTATATGGTAAAATAGCGATGTTTCAGATTGTGTACACGATTGTACTTTTAGGAAATTGGTTCAATCGTTTCAAAATACATAAATATCTCGTATTTTCAACCATCATTGCAATTGTGTTTACCGTTTATTCGATTTTAGTTCATTTAAAATTGACATATAATTTTTTATACAACAAAAATTCTGCTACTCATTACCAATTTTTGTTCTAACTTACGCACATAATTGACTGATCGTAAATTCATATACTACAAGACTTCAATCCTTACACATAACAATCTATAAGCATATAGAGGCCACACATAGACAAACTACAACAGAAATAACACTAAATCATACGCACAATAAAACAAAAAAATCCCGAAGAATGACCATTGGAAGAAATGGCTTGGAATCTATAAATCCATGGAGCCGATCTTGGCCCGTCACAAATATGTCGAAACAGCCATAAACGTCGGTCGGTATCTCGCAGATAGTTTATTAGACGGCCACAATAACTAGAAATGCTGTATTGTTGTTGATGATGTGAACGCGTGACGAATTTTTGTGGGACTTATTTATGGGACACCCATGGGATCCGATAGGTAAGTTATTAAGGTGAAAAAATTGTTAAAAACTGGCTTTCTGATGTAATATCATTTACTACTTATAACAATAAGAAAAAGTAGTTTACCTACACTTATGTTTTAAAGAGAAAAACTTTGTTTTTCTTTGAATAGGCTCAATGATCTACTGTACCGATTTAAAAAATTCTTTCACCATTCGAAAGCTACATTATCCGCGAGTAACATAGGCTATATATTTCATAGGCTAACGAGCTAGTTTTTAATATACTAATTCTTTGATTTCACATTAACACAATCAATTATAAGTTACTTGTAATTGTTTGCATCATGTTTTACTTTACTTTCCTCAATCTATGTTAAAACATTAATAACAAAGGTCAGTCAGGTACAGCTAGCAGACAATTTATTAGTCGGGCACATTAACCAAAAATGCTGTATTGTTGTTGATGAAATGTAGCTAGTGAACGCGTGACGAATTTTTGTGGGACTTATTTATGGGATTTTGCTTATGGGGTCCTTTGGGAAAGTCATTTAATTCGAAATTTATGTAAGCTGAAAAAATGATGAACCGTTGTAGGATATAGGGTGTTATGTTTCGTGTAACTTATATGATAAAGAGAGACAAATTAAAAAAAGTAGTTTTTAAGAACCGATTTAAAAATGATGTTACCCAAAATGCTACCTACATAATAGTTACATATTTGAAAGGTCACAACTATTGGAACAATAATTACTTATTCTCTAAGGAATTTCAATAAAAAAACTAATGGTATGATAAGGTAATGGTGATGGTAATGATATTATTCTGAAAGTTTTTGACATTAAAAAACAAGCAATACTCAGTATAGACTAACTATAGTTACAAACTAAATTAACTCCTATAACGTGTGAAGACAAAAATAGTCCATATTTACATCAACAGCAAATCTCCACTCAAGTCACTACAAACTTCATAATGTCCCTCTTACTTATAACTTATATCATAGAATAAGCACAGAGCAGAACTTGCTAATAGAAATTTGTATGCAGGTGATATCTAAGAATAGGAAAACGAAATTAAAATAAATAAAACCTTCGTAATTGGCCATGTATTGTCATCATTCGTAAGTTACATATCTGCATAGTATGCAGGCATACTTAGACGGTTATTATATTAGTAAATGAAAATTTTATAATGTATAGTTTCCTTTTAAGGCTATGAATTGAACTTTTCATTATATTCACTATTTACTATTTACTAACATTCAAAGAATCTTGAGATACGTCGTACTAAGACCTAAGCTAAAGAGCCAGTCGATTGTATGCATACTTCAAAGCCGCCTCCAATAAATTACCGCAATCTTGATCTCCTAACCTATAACGACACTCAGGTGTTAAGCATCAATATCCATCACCTCTGTCCATTCATTAATCTGTGGCGCCAGACATACGAGCACTCTGATACCGCGCGACACCGCGAAACAGCTGCGAGACAAAAATACTCTCCGGACGCTATTCCGCGTTTTTCACTGTCCAAGCGCGCATCAATTCCTGTCCACATTTGTTAGCGAATGACAGATGCTTTACGCCTCTGACAGTGATAAGTCACGCAAATTAGCCAATCACAACTATCTTATTACAATTGGATAGAGCTCAAAATCACCTGACTCCCCGCAACGCTAAGCTTGCGCTCGCATTCGTCGCCTTGTAGCTGTCACTTGATAATGACGGTTGTTTTAACCCTTTGCTGGTTATAGATTGAAAAATTAACGGCGTACAACTAATCCGTTAATCTAAGATTTGAAATTTAAAAATTACTCCATTCTCGCATTTTTTATAGGATAACTTTGGAAGAAAGTCACAATTTATTTACCAACATGTGTAAATATAAATTTTATACTATAGTAGACATTACACTAGATAGATATTTTTAAGTATAATGGAAACGAATAAACGTTGATATCACCAAGCCCTAACCTATGATCACTGGCACTTTCAATTTAATGGTGCATTTACTCAGACCAGTAAGACTGCAGAAGAATTATTTTTTACCCTCTACTCTCCTTTCAATGTTTACCCAATTCCAATATATTCAGAAGAGATATTTATTACCAACAAACGATAGGTGATTCGCATACTATTATATAATTAAAAACCAAACTGAACTCAATATCATAAAATCTAAAGTCTACCTAACGCTGCAATCGACTTCTAAAATCACAAAGCACCTGCCTCCCTTAAACATCAAATCAGTCTAGATTAGCCCCGTCCTATTTATCTTACATCGCTTTGTGCGGACAGACATTTGGCGCTGTTATTATGTTGAGTGACTTGGCTTTGAGATTGAGGTGTTATTTTGAGTTCTCTATTGAAATGATCCGTGTGACGCACCCTTTGTTGCCAACATTGCTCGTTCTATATCATTGAAAAGTCATTATTGTACTCGTTATAACATGATGTACGTATACTAGCCTCAACCCATAACTTCTGCACTTCATCATCCGTATGATTTACTCTTTATTGTCAATATTTCTGGTTACATTCTAATGCTCATTTTTGGTTTCATAATGTACTAAATCATATAATGATGTATTAACATAAAATCAGTCCAGAGTATCCCGTCCTATTTACATTTCTTACATTGCTTTATCCAGGCAGATATTTGACTCACGATTATTATGTTGAGTGACTTGGCTTTGAGATTGAGGTGTTATTTTGAGTTCTGCATTGAGTTGATCCGTATGAAGCACGCATTGTTGGCCACATTAGGTACTGATTAAGTTAATTCATATTCGTAATTGGGTACCACAGAAATTAACATAATCTTCAGTACAACACTGACATTTCAACCACATAAATAAAAAATAACGAAATCTAACTACAACATCGTCATAATTCTGATTAAAAATTAATATAAGTTGAATAATAATTAGTTATGTTAAATTGTTAGTGTGTTATGGTTAAATAGTATAGATACAATGAGATTTTCATAGTCATTTTATGTACAAAAATCTCTATAATAAAAAAGATTTAAAAAAAATCATATGAAAGAAAAAAATACCCTTTACTATATTTTGTCAGTACCTGTATATCAGCTCCCCTTATTTAACGCTACAACATTTCGCTCATATAAATCGATCACGAGAATTAATGCGCGCGCGCACGTAGATCATGCGCAAAGTGCCTCTGTCATGGCGGTGACTGATGGGGTATTATATTAAATGTCTACTATTTTCGACGCCACTGTAATTGTACTAGAGAAAAGAACATGTAAGTATATAGCTATTCATATTCATATAGCTATTGTTAAATAATTATTTGAGAAAGGACTCGAGCTTAAAATATTATTGGCTATTATTGTATACAAATTGTGCAATAATTATATAAGTCATTCCATACTTTGTCCAGTGGTTGTTTTATCTATATTTCAATGATCTAATGAATCCATATTAACGGTCACCATACATATAAGACTATGCACGATGATTTTAACATTATAAGCATAACCGACAGGCAAACCCTAGCGTGATAAAATTGTAAAGGCATCACGAGGCATGACACGTTAAACGGTACTATGTTAGGTTTCTGACAGGCATAACCGAAAACATGATTGACTGACTAAGTTCTAGTGTTCTTAACAAAAATCATCTTGTAAAAAAACGAATTTACTATACAATCGTCCGACACTACAAAGAACCATACGATTTATATACATTCTACAAATCTAACACGCCTAAAAACCCCACTTGTAATGTACACAACCTCAATGTATTTCATTAAACGCATCACAAAAAGGCCAAATAAATCCTTCAGTGTGGAATTTAAAATTGAATCAACCCCACCTATGTCTAAAAGTGAATAGATGACACCCAGAATAGTTATTAAAATGTTCCGGATTTTGGGAGGCGACGGGACGACGCTATTGTTAGTTATTTTTTTAGTTTTTGATAAGATTATAAAAGTTACAGATATATATGATAATGTTTTAAATTAAATAAATTTGAGTAAAATATTTACGTAATTTCGAATATTTATAATGCAATCATTAACCAATCAATGTTATTAATGTAGACATTTTGGAAGATCATTTTAAAAAGAGAGTTACGAAAATCATGATAAAATTTGTAACTTAAAAGTAATTAATATAATAACTTATTATATTTGATAAAATACTTTTTAAGAATTTTAAACACGGTTTATTATTCATTATTAGTTAACCCGACGTTTAGAACACTTTACAGCGAGCGTAGTCACGGGTGACTGAGATGACAGTTGTCTTCATGAGTGTTTCAAAAATTGTGTGTCTACTTCCACGAAGATGTTATTTGGAAAATTGGGTCGGATTCTTGCAAAATTGACTTACAGAGTCCTCTTGTCTTTTGGCATGCTTGACATGGGATTAATTTTTAATTAATGGATCCCAGGTGTTATCAAGTCGCAAACTATCTTCTCTATTGAATGTTTCATGTTTTTTTTTAATTTCAATAGCCTCGCGTACCAGTTGTGGAAAAAAACAATTTTCACAAACGAGGATTTGCGGTTAGTTGAAGAGTATAATATAATGGTTTGGTTTATCTAGAGTGTGTTCGCATAGAGCTGATTTCCACTTTATTATATGTATTTGTCAATTTTATACTAGCAAGTTAAAGCACCCAGCCATAAGTAATACGTTAAATCATTAGATCAACAAGGTCCCTCGATCCAATAATTGAATGTCCCAACTTGTTCGTCATAGACAATTTATAGCTCTGTATATCGTAACTTATGTCCTACATAATAACTGTGTGACGGCTAACTTTAATTTATTGTTCTTAGTAATTTGAAGTTGACTGCAATATTCTCCAATGGTGGACTGATTATTTGCAGAGGTAGGATTCGAAGCGATTGTTTTAAACATCTTTTTATTTGGAATTAATTCTAGGATATAAGGTTCCAAACTCGAATATATTTATATTAATAGATGTTCTGTAAAAGATCTCTGTCCATATGAAATAATTTGTTTGCTTAGGTGTACCTAATTAAATAAATAATTAATAATAAACTAATAAACCGGGCATGAACCATTATTACCGAATCGAAAATAAATAAAAAAAATATGTAAATGTAAATGACGTTAAAGTTCGAATGAGGCCGTATTGGAAAACATTTTGACTTTGACTTTGACTTTAGGCTAGCAAACACAAATCAACCAAAATTTGTTGAAACCTCGAACACTGGGGATCTTCTTGAAATCTCTATGCAAATGAGCTCGGTCGCATGTCACAGTCTTTGGACATGTTTATTCAACCATTATTTATTTAATGCCATAATATTCGGAATTTATCGTCCCATCCCGCTTTACGACCCTGAGTTACTTTGATTGGCTTTTAAATGTAAATCGTTTGTTTTATTTATTATATCACCATTTTTACAATTTATTTTATTTTATCTATGTGACGTGGTTATGTGACTCGGTTTGTTGACTTTATGTTAACAAAAACGTATATTACGTAAAAGTAAACTTTTTTTGAAAACACGTTCGCAATAGCTATTTATTTAATGAAATATTACTGATATATTCATTTAAGATTAAATGATAAATTTGACGACAGACATTTCAAAATAAATATTGAGACTTTACCTCCTTTGAAAACTAAACAAACGAAAATAAGTTAAAAAAATTCAAATAAAAAATAACTTATGTGACAACCCTATTCGAAATGGAAACAAAAATTGCGCGCGCGCATCCCGTGCGTTACCGCGGAGATTTATCGCGCGATATGATTCAGAATGAGTTCAGAAAAGTGCCTCATTATGCGGGAGGGCACGAAAATTGTGACAGCCTGATAGGGCTGCCAATATCCAGAAATAATATAATTTATTACTTTTACAATATTAAAAAAATAGAGATATGTACCAGTGGATAAATACAAGTGAGCATTATTAATTAAAATATATATTCTATAGTTTGTATTAATCTCTAAATAAAACATATGTTTACCATGGACTGTTTTTAATTTGAAATAGAAATAACACCTCAAACATAACACCTACACTATTATAAAGTGTATATTAACTATTAAAAAATGTGTATTTTTGTATGTATCGTTTTAATGTTTTCACACAAAAACTACTGGACGGATTTGAAAAATTCTTTCACCATTCGAAAGCTACATTATCCACGAGTAACATAGGCTATATATTTATGCTACAGGAGCGAAGCCGCACGGAACAGCTAGAGCTTAGTAAAAACAAAAGTACGAGTTCGCTTTAACATTAATAATTCTCTAATTAATTGCTTATTTGAAGGAAACGTCCAGCTCTCAGATGAGTCACTTACAAATATATCAGGCAACTTTGTCACAGACAGGTGAATCTATCTACTTGATGTCGTAATTCATTACGAGCCAGTTAGTATTTATATCAATGTAAAGGTGAGCTTGTAAGTGATCGTGACAATTGTCTTGTTGATTGAATGTGTTTAGGGCTTCGGTGACGGTTTTTCATATAAATATTTTATGTAATATTCTCTATATAATTAAGGAAAAATAAAAATCGAAATTGCATATTTAATTTGTTATTTTGAAAGCCTACCGAGATCTTATTTGAATAAAACCCAAAAAACATTAACTGCCTTGAATACCATGTACAGTAGTGTTAAAAAAATAATAAGTATTTTGAAAGTATTTAGTAGCTATAACAACTAACAAACTTTATTTGATCCAATAGTTCATTCAAAACGCAAACAAATTGATTAGGAAATTTTTTAAAACCCGACTGCATTATCAACAATTCTAACGAATTCTGTAACACCTTTTTTGTCAAAATCTGCCCTGCCGTTTGGGCCTTAGGGCATGCCAAAGTAATGGACATACGAATTTACGAACATACAAGCATACACTGGAAAAACGCACTACATTCTGTTGCGGACGGGTAAAAATAAAAATCAAGATAAGTATCAATAGTAACGTTGTGGCAGCCCTAGTTAAGGCCTTGTACCACAAATCGCAAGTGACAGGGCAGGTAGCGCTGCGTTCTTCCTCGAAGGTCTGCGCATAGCTACGTTTCGGTTTATTTGGAGACGATATGGACTTGTGACTGATCAATGAATCTGTATATCTTACTGAATTTACTTCCTACCATATCTATACTGCAGAGCAAGCAAAGGAGCAAGTGGGTCACCTGATGTTAAGTGATATGTTATTTGTGTCTGATGAACTTAGCCTATAATTGTAGGGTTATTACACTAACCCTGCTGTAGACTAGCAGCGCCCCGTGACCTCACACGGGACAAAAATTAAATATTTATTTTTAACATGAATTTTAACATTACTTGCTACGAACTACACAATTTTTATGCTGCGTGCTCTTTACCCGACTTCAAAGAAAATATATTTTCCACTTTTTAGTATGAGGAAGTCGGTTATATTTTTCACCAAAAAGTTTTTATTTAACGTATAAAGATATCATCATCGTCTGAAGAAACGATAAATTGTTTACAGTAATTCCTCCTATTTAACAACAAAAACAGTAAACATATTATGTACTAACTGCGGCCAAGGGCTTCGCTCCCGTGGGAATATCGGTATAATATATAGCCTATAGCCTTCCTCGATAAATGGGCTATCTAACACTAAAATAATTTTTCGAATCGGACCAGTAGTTCCTGATATTAGCGCGTTCAAACAAACTCTTCGGCTTTATATTAGTATAGATAAATGTAAACGGAGTTTTAAGCGCACTTATCACTAAATCTCGAAAACCGTTTATGTACCGAATAAATAAGCCTTATATACGACGCTGATTTGCAGCTACAAGTATGTAGAAAGGGATTTATTGTGGCGGATCGAATGTTCGAGAAACTATCAGACCTTTCAAAATACGTAATATCAACATAGAGTAGCTTACGAACAGATGCGATATTAAATATGTTAATTAATATTTGGTATGTAAAAGTGTGCTATCAAGTTCGGATGGTGCAAATATTGGGATCATTAAAAAAACTAAATCTTCAACAGAGTTATATTTTACAACAAAATCTTTATGTTAATACAAAATGATTATAGATTTGAACCTTCATATTTTGGATACGATGAAATTTGTTTAATTTTAAATAACTCATGATTAATGCTTTAATTAATTAAACTTTTAATTAAAATAATCCATTAAAAGAGTTAAGAAAAAAATACAATAAACCACGTATTGTAATACTGGTATTCTTAAAGGCTCTTTCAACACACATCGCACAGCAATCAACGAAGACCAAAACTTGAATAAATCGGGTTATAAATCCGTCAAAGCTCTCCAAAGCAAAGTCTTACAGCAGTAACAAATTAGTGCTTTTGACGTGAGAGTGGGCCAATCTCCGGATATCTGGACTTTATAGAAGCCTGTGAGTTATGTCCGAGGAGATAGGATCGCTTGCACGTAATAGTGTTCTGTGCTAAGTGTAAAGTGATGGACATTACGAAATAGAGACCGTTGCAAAGTTTCACTGAGAATTGGATCAAATTTTAACATGGAATTAAGGACCCACCATCTCTTAATATGTAATTTATGTAATTGATATGTTGCCAGAGTTCTGTATAAAATTTGTTAAAATACTGTCATTATTTTTGACATGGAAACAAAACAAATAAAGCAAAAGATCAAAGCAAAGTCATTACTTTTCATATGGAATCAGAAAAAGGTCGATGCAATTATGTATGAAAAGTCTTATTTATTTAATCAAATAAACAAAAACATAATAAATGAATAAGGCTTTTAAAACCCATTTTACAGTTTAATTTTATGAATGTGTCATGTTATTATGTTATATATATATATAAGCTATTAATTAGTCGTGGATAATGTAGCTTTCGAATGGCGAAAGAATTTTTTAAATCCAGTACTTTTTGAGCCAATTCATTACAACCAAACAAACAGAGTTTTCCTCTTAATAACATTAGTGTAGTTAATTCAGTCCAAAACAATACAAATACATGAACACCTTTCACCAGTATACACTTTATCCAAAATCTAGTGCATCACCAAGCCCTAGGTAACAGAATCATAACCTAGGAAGCCGTTAATTACAGCTACAAGAGAAAGGCGATGCACCGATATTCAGATCGCAGCCCACGAGATGGCGCTGCACTATCTGATGCGCGCGCGCAGAAAAACTTGTAATTTATGGTTAGAGGTATCCTATGAATTTGCGTTGATAATAAAATTGTATAGAGCTTAAGTTACTTTTGATGGCTATAAACTATCATAAATATGATCTAGTTTGCGTCAACGGAATGACAGTGAAATTGAAACATACAGTAAGACAGATCGAGTTTTCAGAATTAATACTTAATGTTAATAGCCGAATTAATGGAAAACAGTATGGGTATAAAAAATACTTAAATTGAACAGTAATCAATTAACTAGACTAAAGATGGTGTTCGAAGCCGGTCTAATTTTTAATTAAATAATTAATATAGTGTAGAAAATATATAATTGTGGAACAAGTTTACAAATTAATATTCAACTAAAAAAGCACAGGGATAGATCACTAGAAAAGATTTAAGCACCCTAGATTTATTTTTCTCAAGCGAGAGGTACACTCTTCTAAGTCCAAATCTAGCGCTACACGCATTAAACCAAAAAAACACCTCAAACAACCTTAATTAGGGCTCCACACTTGGAATTCATTAGGGCTTGAAACACGGCCACGCCGGCTAAGGCGTAGGTGTCCTAAGACCAGCTCTAATTAAGCCCATAATGGAGCATCCGACGTTAATTAAACTAAGCTTTGGCGAGATTTGGTTACGCATTTTTGGCTTCGTGTTTGAAGAATCTTAATGTAGAAAAAGGTGAAGAAATGTCTATATATGTTTGTAATAAGCTAATTTAATTGAATAGCTTTTAACGGATTATAAACGCGGTTTATTTTATAATAGTACATAAGCTATTGTTAAGATTTACGATAAATTAATATATAGTTAACTCTATACCGTCTAGTCCCAAACTAAGGGAAGCTTGTACTATGGACGCTAGAAAACTTATAAGTATACTTAAATATCCTTTTTTTGGTAAATACATATCGATAAATTCACACCCAGACAGTAGAAAATTACAATGTTCATCACATCATAATTTTCATCTTGTGGGGATCGAACCCAAAAACAAATTATTCAGAAATTTTCAAAAAATGGTTTCAAATACAGTAATATGAGTAGATAATAATATAATCACAAGATTGCAAATATTCTAATGTGTGGTTACCGTGCATTTTTTCGCCTTTTAGCAAATTGTAAATTTGTTGTTTCTATGTGAAAATGGTATGCCGTCTAAATGTATACATTGAAAATCTATTAAAACTAAAACATACCATGCAAATAATAACATTTTAGACGGGAGAACGTTCAATAACCTTCAACAATAGATTTTTAATTGTTCATAAAACCAAATGTGACCAAATAAATCATCACAAGAAACTTGCGTCCTGTATTATTTCAATACAACATACTTCCGCTGCATCGTGCTATTACACATAATTTCAAGCCAATAATTAGACAACGACGTTTTTACGACATAATCCGTAATTGCCAATAAAAATACAGCAATACATCATGGCTGATACCGCAGACCTTATAGAGAATAGACACGGCAAAGCGTCAATTATAGAGGTCACTAATTTGTACTGACATTAGGCGCTCCTGTATAAGGTTTTGATTTGTAATTAGAAACTGCGTATTAATACCATTGTCACTCTCTTTTAACTAGAGGTGTGCCTTGATATTGGCGTTTTTAAATGTCATAAAACAGTTTCTGTGTAAATATCATTAGGTACGGTACCTTTAAAAAAAATTGGTCAACAAATGATAATACAAAATAATGGAAAATACCGGATTTCCAGGAATATCGCCATTATTATAATGGTTTGGACTGTTATAAAATAGAAAGCTTTTCTTACGTAATAAGTCTTTTATATTGTTATTTTTTTATGATTTGTACCTAATATAAGGGGAGGCACTTTTCCCTGAGATACAGGTAACTAAATAGTTCAGGAGACAGGGCACTATTGTATAAGCAGCTATATCTGGTTTTAGAAAGTAAACTTTTATTTCAAGTGTAAAAAATTCTTTCAAAGCAGTACTTTGAATATTTATAAGATTGTGACTGGCACTTTTGCTTGTTGGCTGTTAAAAGCATAAGCTTCCCGGTTGACGAGTCCGTAATACTATGGGAGGTCTATCCCAATCTAAGATCTATGGCTACTCAGCTCCATGCAACGCAATTTACCTGCACGCATCAATCCACTATCTATTACTGGCGCTATCAATCATCACGACAAGCCCAATAAATATACCGCGTCTTATTATTTGATACGGAAATTCGCTTATAACCTGGATTAACCCCGACCACAGTGTACAACAAACAGTAGGCTAATCACCTAACGTGGGTAAGCCACAGTGTATATGAAAGAGTAATTAAGTAAGAATGTTTAACTGCTAAAACATTCGATTATACGTCAAATATATTCTTTAGACAGAGCAACATAGATCTTTTATTTTAGGAGTAGGTTTCAATTGGACTAAACTCGAAAGAAATCTGGCTCCTCTTAATTATATGAATTTAGATACGTGTGTTTTAGAATATTGCGAACAAATTCCGAAAGCCCATATTATCTCATACCTATTTTTAACATATCATTTGTAATCTTCTTTCCTTCTTAGAATACCTTATCTTCTACCTACTTACACCTTATCTTAGCTGGTTTATGATTCTGACATGTCTTACCTGAAAAAACAAAAGAACAATTAGTAAAGGTATTCAATATATAAATATACTATTTTTGTGAACTTTTTACTAGAGTATACCAACATAGTCACCAGTAACACTTGTCTCAAGTGAAAATATTATCTCATTATCCTATGATAATAAACTAGTCTATAATTGTCACGCGAAACAAATACGTCGTCATCCATTACTCGACTAATCGAACAATGAATAAACACCCGAATAATGTCGCCGCGATTTCCTTGCGCGACGTCAGTGTCGGCGCGGATGAAAGCCGCGTCAGCGTCGGCGAATGTCAGCGAATGACAGGGGGACGACTCTATACGTAAATATATCTTAGATAAAAATTTTGTTCAAAAATATACAAGTGTTTGCATGCGCTGCTCATATCTACATTAATTATGTAAAGGGGAAAAATTAAATATAAATTCAAGCTTATTTTTAAAATTATAGAGAAAAAATTCCTAAAAATTGTGACCTCCTAAGACATTTTTAAATACCATGTCTACAGTAATTGCACTAATATTTATTATTATTCTTTTGCTTTCTACCACGACAGTCCTTAAAAGTCCATGAATGTCTTTAGTTTTAACACTAAATTAAAATTAAAAAGATTTTTACAATATAATTCGTCGCGGTGCAAAAAATGTATGGTCACTGCCATGACAATTTTTCAAATTATGGAACACGTTCTTAACTCTAATATGTTTAGGTAAAAAATTAGTTAAGTTAAAAAATTTGTAACTAAGGTTCCATATACACAAAAGCCCGTAGAGTCGCCCCGCTCGCGTGACGCAGGACGTCACGGCGTGACAGATATCGTGTGACGTCACTGTCGCTGCGATCATGTCGGGATGCCGGGATATAATAATTATTGGGATGGCATATTTGTATAAAATAAAGGTAAAAATATCTGTATAAAGACGTGGTACTAACATTTTTCGGAAAAAATTGAAATTTTTAAATGAATTATTGTATACTGGTTTAGACATAGCATTTCTGCAATATTTTATACAAATAAATTTTTCAATCAAAGTTAAGGATTTATTTAACGAGTTGAGCGTATGATATCGTTACTTGAAATTATTATACTTGAATTTTTGGGATTGGCTTTCAGGCCCAAATCCTATACTAAATGCTGAAACTAGTCTCGAGTTAGTACTCTATACTACTGCACCAATTGACAGTGTTCGTAAAAATAATTTTGGCCCTGAAAGCCCATTTAAAAAATCACCCTATTTATCATTTGAATATTTTCTCAAAATTTACGAAAGTCAAAATATCTTACAGCAATAAGATGAAAACGCAAGGAGACATTTATAAGCTGCAGACACATCCGATTAGCATGGGAATGTGTCTGCACGCCGTGAGTGTGCGCCGCGCCTTATAGGGTTGATGAACTATGCCTTATCTGTGTATTCCATTTAAAGGTTTCACTAGAATTTCAGTCACCTTAGTGATTATTTCAATTTTTGTTTTGGTATGGAGTTATACCAAACTTTTTGTTAATGTACCAAAATCATCAAAAATGACCAGCATTTTTCTTTTTAAAATGATAAAATTTAAAGGTCGAATTATGAAAAACTTCAGACTTCTTCAGGATTCAAAAACAATAATACATACAAAAACTGTTACAAGTATATGCAAATTACT
Organism: Phoebis sennae; assembly: GCA_001586405.1. Lineage (NCBI taxonomy): Eukaryota > Metazoa > Arthropoda > Insecta > Lepidoptera > Pieridae > Phoebis > Phoebis sennae. The sequence goes on from LQNK01000750.1 coordinate 274,267, forward strand.
AAAAAACTGAAAATTAACAATGACAACAACAAAACAATTTTCCTAAAAAGCGTCTAGCTTAATAAAAAGTTTACAAACTAATTTAATTTTTTAATCAACTCACAAATATCATAAAGACGCAATACATTTATCCAATGTAAGGGCAACTGTACACTCTCGTTCGGGTTTACAGCCGTCGGTGAGAGTGTACACCCGCCATAAGGTTATTTCTTTACAAATTAAATTATTCCTGTATATAAACAAAAATTATTAGCACTTCGAGCGTCTTTATTGGGACACTTATCTCTGTCTTTGTAGAGTTGACTCGTAACTTCGAAAAAGTTTTGAATTTACATATTTTATTATGATATTTTGTTGTATTTATAGACGAAGAGTTGTCTCAAAAGTTTTCTGATTTCTTTGATTCTTTGAGTCTTAAATTCAACTGGCTATGCGCCCAGGTCTTACCCGCGTATATCTACCGTTCCCCCGGGTTTTACGGGATAAAGGCTATCTTATGGTTTTCAAACAATCTCTCTATAAAATTGCATCCAAATCGGTTATATGGTTTAAGCATGAAGAACAGACAGACATATCCGAGGTTTAAAAAACTAATATGGTCACCCAAGTGCCAAATTACGAAAAAGCTTGCCTGTTTCATTGAGATTCCAAATATCTCGAAAACCGAAGGAGTTTCACGAAACATGAACTTATTTCTTTTTTGAACCGTCACAACGTCTATCTGCAGGTGCCATATTGTCCACTCCTTACGCCACACATTGTACAATATTAGTTAAGATTTACCGGTTACACAGGACAGTAAACTAGTAGCGTTCCCGGTCAACGTCCAGAAATCTAAGAGTGAGAGATTACATCGTTGCTGACGCTACTTCGCCACAAATCATTGCTTAGGTTAGGTATATGCATGGTGTGCAGATAAAACATTAAGCAAAGCTAATCATATATTTAGAAAATAATATTGACCCTATTCGGTGATACATTTGAAAAAGTCAATCAATTTCTTACCGTTAATACGCAGTTTATTTTAATTTTGAAACATTTGCCATCGAATATAATTCAGCTATAGGAGCAAAGAATATTTGAACTATGAAAAATTATTTAACTCATTACAACTTCCAGACTCAGAGCTGTTACTAAAATTTCTTTGTCAGAAAAATCCCAATAACATTTTTTTGGCCCCGCACGTAAATCGAACTCGAGACCCCTCGATCTGCAGTCAAAGATGCAATCACTAGACCAACGAGGCTTCAAGGAATACCACAAGAGACTCAAAGCGTGCGCAGCTCCCCACATTCTTATATAAAACATGAACTAAGAAGCGTCTATACCAGTAGTAAAGATTTATCGGTGAAACAAGCTAGTGTACCCTAGTAGTCTAGCTCGTAAGAGTGAGAGATTACATCGCTGCTGACGGTACACAAATCATGGCTAAGAGGCTGTACAGTGTACACGCACGCGTAGATAAAATGATTTGATTTACGACTCGAAAATTAAATCGATATAACAGTGTGTATTCGATCAGTAGTTTAATAATTTTGATCTCACTATTTAAGTGAAGTTTTTGGACTAGTCTGCTACGTCTATTTTAAATAGCACCGGAAACAAATTGGTCTAAAAAGATTGCCGATTCAATAATATTAATAGGATAGGTAAATTGTATCCTATTGAATAATGCCTCCCTGAATCCTAGTTAGTTAGTGTAGTCAATTGACGACCCGATGGGCGCAGTGGATGTGGCAACGGCCGATTGCGCCGGGGGTGTGGATTCGACCCCTACGAGTGGAAAATTATGAGATGAATATTGTAATTTTCTAAAAAGTATTTACAAAAACAAAGTATGTTTTCCCTTTCAATTAACCAAATTAAAATACCATTATGAGATGGACATTGTAATTTTCTTCTGCTAGGTGTTAATTTATCCGTAGTATGCATGTTTAAGTATGTCTATCAGTTATCTAGATTTCATCATACAAGATTTGCTTGCTTTGGGATTAGGTACCAAAAAATTAGGGGGTTATCAATTCGACCGTATTTTTTTTATGTATGTCATATCTTCGGCGCTTATGGACCATTTATGGACTGAATTTAGACTAGATGATGTGATAACCCCTTCACAGGATACTAGAAAGGGAAAAGTAATGACTTTTTGCCAAACAATAGAATCGACTTCTCACTCTAAAAAGTAGAAAATAACTTTTATTTAATTTTTGTAGAAATCTATACAAAGTCGGAGCCTTTTGTTAAATGTCAAAAAAAGAAGAAAAAATATTTACTATTTTTTTCCATATACAATGTTCTTTGGTCAGTAATTTCTCAGCACTCCCTGTGATTTACCGGTGCGTCCGGTCCGCTATATCGGTCGTTCCTCGGACGATGGGCACTACCAATACTGAACGTTCTCTTTTCTTTCCATATGCTATGTTCCTTAGCCAGTAATTTCTCGGTAATCCGCGTGATTTACCGGCCGGTAAAGTCCCGTGATATCGGCCGTCAGTCGGACGATCGGCATCGGACACACTTTCATCGATGTAATTTATGCTGCTATTACAAATCTAAGCTGTTTGTAATGTGTTAATATAAAATAGTAACCATTAGAACTATGTTTATTGGTTGAGTCACATCCTCCTTAGTTGATACTTCTAGAGGCATTATGTCAGTGTTACGTTTGGAAATTTATTTAAACTAATAATTTGAATATATTACTAATGAATGTTCTAAAAGCGCAATTTGAAAAATAAACATTTAAGCTTTAACTTTAAAAAATATTTTTCATATTATAAAAAAACAGTGAATCAAAATTATTAAAGATACACGTTACTATCTTCGTACGATACGTCTAAGCTAGTAACTCTATCTGTATGTCTGTCTCTTCTTCACGCCTAAGTCACTGAACCGATTTGGATAAAATTTTGTAGAGATATTGTTTGAAACCCGAAAAGGACATAGGACAGCTTTTATCCCGGAAATCCCACGGGTACGGGAGATATACGTGAATAAAACCGCGGGCAACTAGTTAGAAATAAATTAAATTTGTTAGAAAAGAATATAATATATAATTACTTTATATTCCAATACCTTAAAGGTAATTTATTTCTTTAGTAAGTAATGATTATTTATTATCCACAAAGAGACAAAATTTGATTTAATTAATTCTGTATTCCTCATATACTTCAAAACTACAATATCTTTTACAGCAACTATTCCACAGACTAAAAACTTCTAGAATTAAAAGAGCAGATAACCAAAGTTGTTCCTCCAAGGCCGTATAAAGCTCAGCGCGTCCCCCGGCGGCCGTTCTAGAGCGAGACGCAAGATATGCAGTTGTCATAATTTTCGCGCGCAGAATTGTCAAGATGGCCGCTTGACGTAAGTTTGTATTGATGGACTTTTTGGGGTGTTTTTTCTGGGTATGATGTATGTGATACGATATTTATGGGGTGGAGTGTTAAATCTAAACAATATTTTAAGAATATGTTTGTTCTTTGTAATATTTTTAGAAGTATGTAGGGGTTTATTTAAGATTTGATATTTGTTTTCAAAAAACAACAGTCTTATATTGTTTGGTTAATGAATTACAGAACTTGCATTATTATGCTTGGAACATAGAACTTAGGCCCGCAAAATAGTCAACGTCAAGTAAAAGTCAAAGTCAAAATGTTTATTTTCCAAATCGGCCTCTTTTACGGCGCGTTTAGAACGTTTAGAACGATAAAATTGATTCATAATTCAAAGTGAAAATTTCCAGAAAAAAATTTGAAAATTTCTCAACATTTTCTTAATTACCAATTTTATAGTACACTTGAGAACTTCGTAAATAAACAGACAGTATTCCTAATTCCTATCTTTAGACATATAAAAATAATTCTTTGATTATTCACAAAACTAACACAAGAGTCAATGCACAAATCGGCAGCCATCGGTTAATCGGACAGAATCCGATCGGATATTTTCACGTGGCTTGACTAATTGCACTTGAAGCCGATTTAAAAACCGGTCGCGTGTGACGTCTGCGATTATACTCTGAGAGCTGGATTCTCATCAAGAGGGAAAAGCTTTTTTTCAGCAGCAAAATTAAAATTTTATCATATTAAAAATAAGTACTTAATTAAAATCTTGTATAATTATTCAGTAGTTATAACTGCTACGAAGAAAAAGAGATCCTTAAGTATTGAAATACAGAGTTATTAATACCCTATTTCTTTTATTGTATTATAAATGGTGTAAAAAGTATTTAATTCAATACTGAATTTAACAACTTAATAGGTAAGTTTTGCTATGCCCAATTATTATTAAATGAAAATGAACTAACTCTAAGTTAACAAAACTCTATACTATCAGTTTAATATAAATGAAATCAAACAAAACATCCTTTATTAACCCTTTTAGGTCCTAATGGTCAAACAGTTCTTTAAATCGGTTTAGTAGATTTTGAGTGAAAACGTTATAAACACACAGACAAAAAATGTTTCCTGTTAATATTTTAGTATAGATACTTAGACATACTGATTACTAAATCGATGCGTTTTAGCCGAATTATTTTGACAATGAAAAATTTTATCATCACTTCTAGCTCTTACACTACAAAAGCTAGATAACTTCCCGGCTGCACCCGCTACCACGGGAACAGGTAGGTGTTGAATGACTGCGGGAATTATTCCGACTGACTGCTCATTTAACTTACAGATAGACTTCATTTCTATCGATTTAAATAGAAAGCCGGTAGATATACAGGGTGTCCCGTAATTAATGAAGTATCTTGGGAATGATAACTGGGTTAATAATGTATGAAAAATCCCAATTTATGTCGTATTAGCTCGTGGTAGCCGTTGAATGATGTTATATAGCGTATATTCCAGGGATAATTTAAAATTCCAATGGTAAAATAAATTTTCAAATCGGTCCTAGCAAACGAACAAACAAAAAAAACGAATCTTTCCTCTTTATAAAATTATTGCATATAAAATAGGACTGTTTATGAAATATTGGAGATTTTTCGGTTATATTTTTGTAAGAAAATATTGGATTTTTTTGATAAATTATTATTAGCTACATTATTACCCCCCATAAGATGCTTCCCTCATTATGGGACAGCCTGTATATGTTGATTTTATAATTAATCTAAATAGCTGCTTATTCCAGCTATGCGTAATCAGAACCATTGAGAATGTCACTTCTTTCAGAGGATCGGTCGAATCAAGTTTGTTTGAGATCGAACTATTGCTATCCTTTGAAATAACTTTGATTTTATTGTTCTTTCTCACTTCGACATCTTAAATTAATAAGGTCACCCGTAGTTGACCGTTACAAAGCTCTAAGTAATCACTGGGCGATCCGGCGCAGAGCAAACCAATGAACCCACTGACCGGCTGATTTGTGGCGCTCTGTCGGTGACGTGACAATTGTCTTCATCTTAGGGACGCGAGTCACAAGCGGAAGCGTCGCAAAGCTCAGTAATCACTGGACAAACCAATGAACCCACTGACCGGCTGATTTGTGGCGCTCTGTCGGTGACGTGACAATTGTCTTCGTCTTGGGGACGCGAGTCACGAGATAAAGCGTCACGTAAAAGCTTTTGCAGTATTCATTGAGCGATAATGAGCAACCCAATGAATCCTCATACCATTGACGGATACCTCAGGTTAGAATTTCCAGAGATTATTCAAGATTCTTACAAAAATGTGAAATAATTTCTTCTAGAAGAGTTTTCTACGCTATTAAAAAAATATATAAGGCAATTCTTGAATAGTGCACTCTCCCAAATAAATATTTATATTGAATGATTTGGAAAATACGCCAAAGTATATCTTGACAAGATATCTGTAGAAAAAACATCACTTTTTATAACCATAATAACATACATAACCATATCATAACCATCATACATCTTCAATTACTGACCCATCAAATCTTGTTTCTTATCGCTCTCCGTTCATACCTTGTTCCACACACAAGCCGTCACGTGCAGGGGCGTATGAAGGCTCCTTAATACCTCGAGACCTTATGTCATATTCATTTACATAATGCTCCACAGTAATATAGTTTCATGGAGGCTGGATTTGCGTACATTTTTCAGCCTTGCCTCAGTGTATCACGATTTCTAGACAAGGTACCAATCAAAATTGTTGATGAATGAAATGCATTACCGTACACTTGTTTATCCTTCATAGTTTATGTTTCTATTCTGTTTCACCTTATTTTAATTTTTTTTTAGTTCATTTTAATATTTGTTCTGTTGTTTCTGGTATAAATGCGTTTTCTTTTTTTTCTAAAATGTTATTTTATTTATTTGATTAAACTTCCTACTAATATTATAGTTGTGAAACTTTGAACGTGTGTGTATCCTTCACGCCACAACCACTGAACGAATTTTAATGAAATTTCGTATACTACTTAATTAAGTAATTACGTAATAAGCCCTGAAATTTAACGCGAGCGAAGCCGTTGGTAGAAGATAGTCTTATATAAAATTGATCAACTAGAAAGACGGACAATTTTTCATGAAACCCACAACTATCTTCCCATCGATAGCATTACGATATCGCGTATCATCGCATCCATTACTCGCTGACAACTTAATCTACACGTCAGCGACGCAGCGGGGCCGCAATGTACTGCGTAATTAGTGCGTCTCATTATCGCATGATATATTCGGATTGTGCACGATTTATGGGACACTTTTTAATGTTTAATAACTGTAATTCAATTAATTGCTGCGATTTATAAGAGGTAATAAGGCATGTGTGAATACTGGTTAGTTACGGCAAACATCCTACTAATATTATAAACGTCTGTGTGTTCAACGAAAGTTTGTGAGGATGTATGTATGTTTGGTACTTTTTCACCCAAAAACTACTGAACCGATTGTGATGAAACCTGATATTTATATAGGTAAGGATCCAGAATAACATATAGACTACTTCTAAATTCTAATCCCGAAATTCTCACGGGATTTGACGTTAGATACGCGTGTGACACCGCGGATGTCGCTAGTATTATATAATTATAACTTCAAATAGGAAAATACTTTAGCTTTATAATATAGAAAACAAATCACAGCATTTATTGGGTCAAAACGCGGAAACTAAACTACAGTAAATAGTCAAGACTCCATGCACATATTTTATTTAATGTAGTATTGTATTTAACAAATTCCTTTTTTTCTCTTCTCCACAATCATATTAATCGTATGATGAAAACAATAGTTTGTTACACCAACCAATCTGTTTTGAGAATGACTCACATATTCATAAACCTATTCAAAAGATGTAGCGTCAAAACATTTCCCTTTATTATTCATGACATCAACCAGGTGTCCAATAAAACTTACATCGTACACGGCGTTTATTCGTCCATTTATTTCGTAAATAGCTCATAAACACCCAGAACAAACAGACACAAATGAAAAGCCATTCAAGCGTATAGGATCACCAATAAAAATCGTCAAAGATACGAGTAAATAAATATGTCGGTTTGAAAGAGTTCGTTACCGCGGTATGAATATAAAATTATAGTAAATGATACTTTTTATGATGTACACAGAGGCGAAGCGGAGGCTGAAGCGATTTTATAAGACAGGCGATTTGAGAACGTTAATCCCAAGTGGCAACGAAATGAATATATTTTATTGGACACCCCATGATAAAAAGTAACAGTAAATATATTTCATAAAAGTCAAACAAAATCGACATGCACAAAAGGTGACCTGTTGGCTACTAAGCTATCTATGTACGATTGTAAAAATCTTTGGACAAATATTTACTAATAATGACTAGTTTCTTTTTCCTAGAAACACGAAAGTTAATCTGATTTCTAAAGCATATAAAATGATTTAATTATAATAAGATTCCTTAAAACATATCTTAGAAGACACTATGCTATCAAGGCAAAATTTATTTTTCTAATAATATCTTGAACTTTTTATGAACGAATCGCGAATATAGATAACATTACAAAGTTTGTATGTAACGTGGATTCTATATATAATAATTTCAAATTTATGGCAAATAATAACATCGGAAGGATCGATCTTATTTTACGACAATTTTTATTGTTTTTTAACTAATCGCTCTCGCTTCATCGCATGTCCTCACCCTAAGCTATTACGCGCTGCGTGGGCGCAGGTCAGAGATCTAGAAATGAAGAGATTTCTTACGGCTCTGGCGCCTCTCAACCTATGTTCTACTATTGTTTATGACGATTTTACTAAATCACTCCATCCGGTTGTTTATGCTAATTTAAATTAATACTTTTATAATCGTTCGTAACTTCTGCGAGATGGAGATATTAAATATAATAACTAATTTTATATTTCTACAATGGAATATTAAATAGTAGTTAATTATAGCATCAACGTTATTTGATATCCATTTAAAGAATAATAAAAATTTCAACCAAGTAATTAATACATTCCTAAGCTATTTAGGATGGGTATAATCAGTATCGTTTTTTACTTTCTTAGTGATTTTATATTATTTTATTTTTTTTCTATGTTCAACAGGTAATAATTATTTATATCAGGTTACATGTAGTTACGGTTAAAAGAGCTTAACAAACTTAAAACTACGGCCCATATAACTAAACACTAAAATGAATACTAATATGACGGTTGCGACGTGTGATCATCATCAAAACATAACAAAATCATCATCAACGGTATCATTTTGTTAATTGTTTATGTATAATACAAAAGAGCTTTTTTAGAAAAATTATAGCAATCATAAAACCGATCTTAATAATGTACCTCATCACTATCTCTCATCACTAGTTGCGTCCCAGGGCTTCACTCCCGTGGGAATATCGGGATGTTATATAGCCTATAGCCTTCCTCGATAATTGGACTATCTAACACTAAAACAATTTTTCAAATCGGACCAATAGTTCCTGAGATTAGCGTGTTCAAACAAACTCTTCAGCTTTATAACATTAGTATAGATAGTAAAACCAAACATATCGCCAATACTTTCCTCAACGCCATTCAGCCGTCACATCAAGAAAACCCTCTTAAATAAAAACCTAATCCAGCAGAATCAAAGCGAACAACCCTTCCCTCTTAATTCGTAAAAAACCAGAGACACCGTCAAAGGTGGACGTGTTAAAACCTTACTGGCCTTTAATTAAAGGGAGGAGGGGGGGCACTTCTGTACGGCTACTTCATTTCGGAATGAAGGAAAAAAGAAAATTCAGGTGTCTCAGGACTGAGGGGCTGTGGAGTGGACGTGTTTTTTGATTTGCAGTGAACAAGGATTTAAAAGGATAGGTTAAAGGGTTATATTATTGCAATAGAAGTTGATAGAACGATTGAGTTGTGAGGCATTTAGATTGGGTTTAGAATATGTTTTGCATTGTAATAAAAAATATACTTTGATTGTCGATTAGGAAAAGATTTTAGATCATTTATATTGACGAATGAAATCATTATGTCGGAGAGGTGGAGGCCAGCAGGCAGACAGAATTTACCTAGTTTAAACTCTTGACTCCCTCTAAATCAAATTATTATTATAACGTGTAATAGATATAATTATTTATAAGTAACCATTGTAAGTCTGTGGGAGTAAATAAACTATTAAAATTAATTCTTATTCTAGAAAATGTACACTTATTACTTAAACAATAAGCAGCAATTCATATGTTACACGAGTATTTACATCTATTTAACAATTAGAAGTTTCATTAGAGAAATTGAAAATTAAAATAGCGACTCAACACCACCCCTGTCATCACTTGGCTAAATCGCAACGAATTCGCTCGCATAACTTATAGGTTAATATCGATTCTGCGTCGAGGCGATTCGATTTATAATCGAGTGAGTGCGAGTGTGATGTCCGATTTAATTATCAGCTTCTTTGTACGTTCCTAATCAGAAGGACGAGACTGTAATTTTTTAAGCCTTTTGCATTCGTGTTTGAATTGTTAATAAGAGGATGTGATACTCTTTTTGGGAGAATATGAGTAGGTAATGCAGTTTCTAGATTAAATGGAAGGCGTACAAAATGTTAAGACATTTGGATGTCGTAGGTTTTTCGTAACGATATTTCAAACGGATAAGTGTTTAATATGATTCTTAATTTAGTGCTTTTTAAGAGTAATAATCTTTTTTCTCGCTTTCAATTGTGGTATACATTTAGTTTAGGGCCAACGTAAATGATAGGTCCATAATATTGCTAAAAAAAAACAAAAACTAATTAATTGACTACTTTTTTTATTACGTACTTTTAAGTCTAGTACGTAATAAAAAAAACGTTCCTCCTATCCAAATTTCGGCCACGGCGGCCTATCTCTACAGAGATCAGTCAACTGCGCGGGAGATATTATAGTGCACAAGTGCACAAACACAGGTGCACTCTCTTTTCCTTAAATACATTTTACTTAATTTGTAATACATTTTATAGATCACACTATTTTATACATTACACGCAGCAATTATTATAACCAATGTAACTAGCGATAATTACAACTAAAACCGCAATTCCGAATATAGGTCCTACAATCGCTTTGAAAATACCAAACAGAAAGTATTTGATTTGAATTAATTCCACAAGGGGTCAACGCGCCTGATATGGCGATAGGCCGTAACAAGCCATTGTTCTGGGTAAATGAGGAAAACAGGTGTGAACGTACTGTAGGTCACAATCGCTTGAATAGTTTTCCTTTTGGGGCGTTTGATTGGAGCAGTGATTCCCAAAGTGGTCTATATCGATCTATGGCAACCTGCAAGCGGTCTACGTCAGCGAAATTTGGGGAAAAAATTTCAAAAAGTTTGGGAAACTCTGGATTAGAGCATTGATTTGAGTGAAGTACTAAATTTTTGTGATAATACAGCTCCATGTATTTGTTGTTCGGTTTAACGTATAGAGAATATATTCGTATACAAAATACTGTGTTAGATAAAAAGTACGTACAGGAAGCCCGTATTCTTCCTGTTTAAGGTCTTTTATTTGTTCAATCCCTTTATCTCTTTTGCAACTAAAAATAAACGCGAAAATCCTAATGCGACCAAGAGCGTTTATCACTTAAAAGTTAAAACATAATAAATATAAAGACCAAGAATCAATTTAATTGCATTTTTCAGTAATTGCATTTTTTACACTTCTAAACAAGTTTAATTTATTAATATAGAATATTAAAAAACCCGTCTGAATTATCTGTGAAAAATCAGTCATCTTTTTTATGCTTATGCACCTTTTTGAAAAATTTTATTGCCTATGTCACTACCATAATTCTCACGAATCCAACAACATTTAAAATGGACTGTAAGTCGTGCTAAAGAAATGGCACATACATACATACATACGCTGGGATAACATTATTACCCTCCTTCCTTCGCAGTCGGGTAATAAACTTAACATACATTTAAAATGTGAAACTAAAGGAAAATCATAAAATCTTCCCTTCACACGGATCCTTAAATGAATTAGTCGCGTCGTAATAACGTTAAGGCGGTACAGGTAATACCCGATAGATGGCGCTGAGACAAGATCCCACTTCTGATGTCATTTACGATTTAATGGAAATGCAATAATACCTGTACCGTGGAAGGAAACTGTTTTATACTGTATGAAGATACGGAGTCGACAGCTCAGGAATATAAGTACACAGTACACAATAAAGTTACAGGAGCTACATAAATTAATAGATTTTATGTGTATTAATGTAGATCGAAACTAAATTATTTAAGTTTAAGATTTAAACTGTTGTATACAACGTTAAAACATGTATCATAGTTTTCAGTTTTGATATTAAATTTAAAATTTAATCATTAATAATGGATTAAACATGTTTTTACTAACATTCACTTCCTGCCCACTACTGTAAGCATAAAGTATATAATAATTTAGTGTCGTTCATGTCACGTAAAAGAATATCTATCCTTTTGTGACGAGAGCTTTGTGAAGGGAGAGTCATTGTTACTTATCTTTTGCGATGCTGTTGATAAAAGCGAGAGCGACTTTCAATTTAGAATATGCGTTTAAAATATATGTGAATTTACTCCATCGTCATTTTACTGAATCAATAATTTTTAATTAGCACTTATAAACAACTTAATATATCGCTAATTTTATTATATTTGCAATTGCTTTGATAAAGAAATTATATTTTTTTTGTGGAAAATTTTATTTATTTATTTATTTTCGCAACCTCATACAAGACAATTAACAAATATATAGGCAATGTTTATAAACCCATTTTCATCAATTGTCTCAATTTGTAATGTATATTCTATCTTTTTTGAACAAATTGCTTCTCTCTACACTAATTGTCTTTTACTTAGTTGTCTATCAAGTATATAATATTGTTTTAATACAGTTTCTTACCTCTGAAATAAAATATATACAGATAGGCATATGGTATCAACCCGCTGGTCGCCGCTCGCTTCACCAAGCCCCACGTGGGAGTAACACATGTATTCTTAAGATTTCAAAGGGCTTTGATTTCATAATAAAGCAGCTAGGTCCATTCAGAGCGCGTTTTATTGCACGGCGAAATTGTCCACTAAATCTGTCTGTTTGTGCTAAATACCCGTGTTTGTGTGTCGTGTCACTATTGTTGGTTTCTTTGCAAGTTATAGCGAAAATAGTTGTCGTATGAACGTCTTTAAGCTGTGTTCGAAGAAACGAAGCAGTCATAACGATTTTTTTTTTCAATGAACTTTCCAATTGTGATTAAAATTTAAACTTTTGTGAAAACATCGAAACGGAAAATGTAATATACAGTGTACTTCCTACATAATAACATCGATGTCTTGGTTTCACATACATGACTCACACAGCTGTTTTAACCTAAAGCCGGCCTCACACATGCTGAATGTCTGTCTGAATTTAGGATCTGTTTTCAGATCCTTACAAGTCGATCTAAGAAATTCAGAATCTGAAAAAATCTTTATGTGTGTGGCCGGCCTAAAACTGTTATGTGCTTTACATACTTACTGAAAAATTATATGAAACTTTTAACAACATAAATGAGTGACTTGGTTTAATGCATTCGAACCTATGTGCATGTAAGAATGGCCGTAGAAAAACTAAAAAAATCTACTTCTATGCGACAAACAATCTCATACATTCCACTGAATTTAGAGCCTTAACCACGATTATCAATAACATCAATTATAATCTTAGCGTCCGAACCCCCAATTTGGCGGGCAATCAGGCAGTAAGTGGTGCAATGAAATGCGTGATTACCGCGAACGCTATTTATGGCCGGTAAGCGCTGGGAGCCTGCGCTTGCGCACCTATTATCTGAGAGTTAGGTTGAGGGTACACGGGGTGAAGGAATTAAACTGCTAGTTAATTAGGCATGGATTAACGAATTACTTCTTTCAAATTTATTTGTCGTTGTTTTAAGATCCTTCCAAATAGGCAATTTTATACTTTGAACGTTAACAAAGTTAATGATCATTTTTTAAATCGGTCGCGGAAGCATTTTTTTTAAACTTAAGTTTGTATGCATTATCCAATTAATTATAATAATTTTAAAAGGTCATTTGCGTATGACATGATTGACGCGTGGTTAAAACAAAATAGAGAGACGAACAATATAAACACTATCACATATTATAATTTTCACTTCAATTATTATTTAAATATTCACTACCTTACTTACCGTACAGGTCTTTAGTTGCCTATTTACGCACCAGTCACATACTTAGTTTTTGATAAGGAGCTAAAATATTACTTTGTATGTCTTATTAAGTATGAGAAAATAATCAACTTTTTATTATTATTATATTTATTATATTGATCTTCGTTCATTATATATATTAACATCATACACAAAGCCCAGTGTACCGCCAGCCTAAGGTTGTATACCGCGCACTTTGTCCATTACGCATCTTGAGTGCGTTGTCTTTAATTACCGAGATTACGTGCCGTACCGCGGAATTGCGCGAAATTCATTGCTTTTCAATTACATATCGCTATTGATATGTGATACTGCGTGTGTACGTGGTTTTAGAAAATTCAATTTTATTATGCAATTTGATGGTTATTTTTTAATCTTTTTTTAACGTTGGTCTCACTAAAATTTTATTCATGTCCATCTCGGAAATAAACGAATTTATATAAGTAGGATTAATAAACGATTTGGATGAGTACAATCCGAAGGATGGATATATGTTTGTTACTCTTATACAGGAAAAACTACAATACCGATTGTGATGAAACCTGGTATACATATGGATAAGGATTCAAATTAGCACATAGGGTACTTTAAATCTTTTAATTCCCACCGGTTTAGAAGTGACGCGGTTGAAACCGCGGTGCGTGGTTTTAAATATTTGTCGTTCATTCATTCAAAAACATGAATAAATATGAGAACATCCAAACGTACAAACATGTACTTTTAGAAAACTATTAAATTATTACATATTATATCAAACATTATTCTTAGCACGTATTATCCAAAGTTAATCTGACTATACTCCAGATTATATTATAACTTAAAAAATTCTAAAAAATCGCGAATATTCCCACAAGCCCCTCATCCCCGCTCCTCAAATATTCAATTAGTACATATTATATCAACCATTATTCTTAGCATGATATTATCCAAAGTTAATCTAATTATACTCTACATTATATTATTATAACTTAAAAAATCCTACAAAATCGCGAAAATTTCCCCACAAGCCCCTCATCCCCGCTCCGCAAATATTCAATTACTACATATTATATCAAACATTATTCTTAGCACGGTATTATCCAAAGCTCATCTGACTATACTCTAGAATATACTATTATTTATAATTGTGAATAAATATACTTTTTAAAATACTTTTTAAAGGATTTTAAACGCGGTCCTTTAAAAAGTATTGGAAAGTACTCGCGTTAAAACAAACACAAGATTATACTATTACTTATTATTTCAACAAATCGCGAAATATTTCCACAAGCCCCTCACCCCCGCTCCGCTTCGATCAGTCGCCAGTGTCTTGCGGGCTACGACCTGTTGCGCCACGTGTTGCGTCTGATGATTAAATGATTCCAGCTTAGACGCTCTTTACCGTGGAAATGCGCTTTTATTAATGGTTCGTAAGTCACGACATCGATTCTGCGTTTTATATAGCTGAGCAATGTTTGTTATATATATACAGTTTTAAAGAATTTACATAACTCTATCTAATTCTATATTTTTGAATGAAATTATCTTTGTCATTTATATTAAGACAATTAATTATTTTTATTATATGTGGCATTACATATTTAATCATTAAATTGTAAAACTAATTTTCACTAAATATTTACAACCTACTTAAATAATGTTTCATAATCTTTTTTAAAGATATTTTAGGGCAATATTTCGTACTACTTTTTAAATCGTATATCATTATATTGTTAATCAATACTTGATTTAACTTATTTACCTTTAACACCTATACACAAACAATACTATGAGTCCTCTTGACACACAAGGCTTCATAAACCTATTCAGAAACGATACTTGAGTGGCAGTTTGTCACTTGGCGTTTAAATTAAATCTTATTGTTTTTGAATAACGGCCGTTTTCAATAATGTATCAAAGATTATGGATTGTAATGTCAGATTATATGACAATAGATACACAAAAATCATAGCAAATGTATCCGTCGTTAGGATATTGAAATCAAAGTAAGTGCATATAGATAGATTTGTCTGACTTTAGTAAGCAAAACAAGGGATAGATAGAATATTGAAAACGGCCGTAAAAGACTTATAATTTGAAACGCGTTGAGAAATGTCTTACTTCCCCAAGTCAAATTATTAATTAAAAACATTTCAAAACCGTAAATAGCCATAAATAATTGTCATTAACACAACAATCCATTCCCACAGTACCAGGCTGACAGGAGGGAGTGGTGGTGAACGTGATAGTTCAGTTATGATGGTAATAGTAGTAATCGTTACGTGGCTAGGTGCTCTAGATTTATATGGTCAAGTATTATAGGAATTAGGTCTTGTTGATGACGACACATTTTTCACAAAAAAAAATCCGAAATACTTTATATCGCTACTCGAATTAAAAAAAAACTGTTTCTTTAGCTACATTAGGTTTTTAAGGGTTTAAAACAGGAAGCGGTACATTCAGGTTTTTCATGGTACCGCTTCTAAAACCAAGCAAATTGTTCATTTGTTATCTATACATATAATAAAATCGTAGACTAGCCGTGTCTGTACATTTAATATTTTCAAGAAAAAATTTGTGTTTCGTGTTTCATTTGTGATTCTAAACTCAAAACAATTATTTTTATAATTTTTGTCTGTTTGTCTGTTTGTCGGGCGTTTGTACGCAGTCAACTCCGAAACGGCTTAACCGATTTAAATGCGGTTTTCAATTATTTATTACAGCAAGTCCCCCGGAGGTTTTAGTGTTTGTTTCATTCAAATCGGTCAACAAATAAAAAAAGATATGAGGGTTTAAAGTTATCCATCAAAACACATCATCAATGGGCGTAGGTACATTGAGTTGAATCTTTGTAGTTGTTGTTTGCACAGTACTTTTTAATGATAAATGTAGCCTTCTCTTAATCTCCAAAATAGATTACGATCATGGCGGTC
Organism: Phoebis sennae; assembly: GCA_001586405.1. NCBI lineage: Eukaryota > Metazoa > Arthropoda > Insecta > Lepidoptera > Pieridae > Phoebis > Phoebis sennae. The sequence continues at coordinate 290,793 of LQNK01000750.1, forward strand.
AATCGCAACAAAGAGTAACCAACATGCAGAAATTATCATTTGCGTCTATAAGCAAATATGCGTTAAATGCGTGCAAACTTATAAGTCTCTTTTATTCTATAAGTATACGACAGATATCGAAAATTTAAATATTTTGCAAAAAAAATATAATACAATTATTATTTTACATTGATTATACGAACATGAACAGTGACACTTTTGTTATATTTAATTTAGGATATACGTCTGACTTAAAAAATAACAGTTATTAAATCGTAATTATTGGATAGTTCTTTTTAAATACAAATAGAAGTTTATAAAGGGGTCGACGAGATATATTTACAAACGTACGTTTCTAAATCGTAGAAATTGTCATATCACTTCTACTTCGAAAATCCACTAAGTACAGAATTTTGTAGACCACGCGGGCGAAGCCGCGGGCAGAAAGCTAGTAATATCATATACACAAAATAAATTTTTAATAACGTTACTTTCTTTATTTATTTATTTTCTTTCTAATAAGCATTCACAAATCCAAATTCTATCAATTGATATTTACAAAATTTAATTCCTAATTCTCATTTTTCTTGCTATATCGCACCGAACTATTTTATTTTTTAATGATACTACCTCCTGCGCGGGTTGTCTGTTAGAGATCGCTACCGAGCGATAAAACCGCCTTTTGCTTGTTCTATATCTTAGTTTTATTGTCATGTACTATTTATAAGCGATAAAATGTTTTCATTTCATTTCATTACAATACAATATTTTATTTTATTAATAAATAGACCGAAGTAACGGATTGAGGTGTTAAATTTTCTATTCCGAAATTTTCTTAACGTGAGTGGACGTGAGTTAGTAGAGTTTTTTTCCGACTCAGAAAGTAAATTTTCGTTGACAGAGGTTGAGTGAAGTCGAGGAATGCTCGAGATACGTATTAGAATACGGGTGTAAGTCTCAAACCATACCTATTTAAGTTTCTTATTGTCCCACAAAAAGAAGTCCTTTCCCCGACAGTTTACATCTTATTTACGGAGAGTGCACGTGTCGGGAGTCGAACCGAGTCACGACCAGGCTTGTAAGTGTCTAGTGAACCGTTTTAAATGCCACTTAGCCTAGGTAGAGGTTTTTGAAAACGTACTTCAAAGAAGTCAGTCAGTTTTTCTATTTTGTTGTATGTTTTTTGTATTATTCAATATGAATGAAAAACAAAATAAAAAAACACATCCCTTCACTTTCATTTTAAAGTCTTTTTTAATCTATATATTAATACTTGAAACAAAAACTTTAGACTGCTTTTTATAAAAATTGCGCCGATGGAGGGGTATAAAATTTGACTAAATTATAAATATTACATACAAAGGAGACGTGCATAAAACATGCATTATTTAATCATAATGCGTAAAAAAGTAAATTAATAAATAATACATAATATGCTACCATGCTTTAATACACACACGAGTATTTGTTACACATATACGAGTAACTTAACTAACTAACTTGTTTGTTTGTAATAAAACTACTGGACCAAATTTAAAAAATACTTTCACCATTAGAAAACCACATTATCCATGAGAAATATAGTCTATATTAAAGGTGTTATAACATTATGTTACGGGAGTGACGCCGCGCGGATCAGCTAGTATACAAGAATCTGAAATAGTTCAGTCTTAGCCATCACTTATAAAGAAAATTGTTTTTCATTTATATTTAAATTTCTTGGCAAATATCAAAGGAATCAAGTTATGAACTATAATTTTGCGTGTCCCCTTTTCTCTACTTTATCTGTGCGCGGTCGGTTTAGTTTTATAGAATGTATATGATAAATATATGGACTCATAAAAATGTAACTTCGGTTAAATATGTAATATGTTAA
>LQNK01000751.1:0-18743 GCA_001586405.1 Phoebis sennae
ATTAAAAGTGATTCACGGAGAGATAAGGCTGGCTATACACGAACGTTTTAGATCAGTTTTAACGCAACGTAGTTCCTGAAGCCCTCGATTAATGACTTCCATGAGGTTGTATTACGGTTTATAGTAATATACTTTACATATACTTTTTTTTGCATAAGCATGTGTTAAATTTTAGTTTTCATTGCATTTTCTATTTCTACTGATATATTTGGTGTAAGTCACGAAAAATGTGCATCTGTCAATATAATTTTTTATCTGTCTTCTACTGGAACAGGGCTGTCGATCAAAAATTATGTAAACTAAAATAATATATTAAAGCTAAAAAAGAAAATGGTAAGAGGGTTTCCACTCCCTCCCTAAGCATGTAATAATATTTTTAGGTCTATATTTTTTAGTTACAAAAAACTCTTTTTAATGGACTTCTCAAAATGTTTATACATTATTTCATATTTTGATGTGAGTTTAGGCAATTAATGGAAACGAAGAAAGTCGGTTATTATTAAAGTTAATTAGGTTTAAAGATTCTTTATTTTTATTAAGACGATTACAGTCACTTACATGAAAACACAAAAAAACGGTTACTATTAAAGTTAATTAGTTTTTTTTCCAAATTTCCAATTGCGCATACTAAAAGAAATTGTACCTGATAACCTAAGAACGAGATTTGTTCAGGACTATCGCAACCTCTTCGCGTTTTTCGAAATAATACCAATTCATGAAAAAGTAGAACTAACATTATTAACTGAACACTATTTTAGTGAAAACTATAAAAAAATACAAAAAAGTTACTACACATCTCGAAGAAGAGACGAATATAAACTTCTCCTACCAAAAATCAATAACCTCTATGGGAAAAGAACCTTAAACTACATCATGCCTTACCTAGTAAACAATTTACCAAATTCATTAAAAACACATTAACACATAAAAATATAAAATTTAAATTAAAAAAATACTATAAACAGATAACAACTATGAAATACTCATAGAACATAAACTTTTAAAGTTAAAAAAAATAAAAATAAAATAATAATAAAAATACTAACGTACATACAAAAACATCACATTTAAACAGCATCCTGTATCTTGTTGTAATAAAGAATACCGTCAACAAAAGGTCTTTACTGTGTTGGAATGTAGATTATTTCTGATATACCCACATTTATTAAATACTTACTATTATTATGTTAGATTGTCATAGGCTATAGTTAATTTAGTTAAGTTAATATTTTTGTTATATAATCACTTCTACCTAACGTCAACGGCACTGGTGTACGGTAAAACTCGAATGAGTTTATGTTTTCACCAGTTGTAAACAATTGTATACTTTTTGTCTGTAATGAAAAAAAAAAATAAATAAATAAATTTTTATTTATTATTTATTTCACTTGTAATGTACTGTTTTGTTAATGTACAGTACTGTAGTTCTCAGCAACAGTCAAGAAAGTAAGAAGTGTAAGATTAAATTTACCATTACTTTGATATGGTATTAAAATTAAAGGCGTATAAAAAGTAAGTAAAACTTCCCTTAACTACTTAACTTAACCCGTTCTGAACTTGGAGAAGTAAGGTGTACCTAACGCAATTTATTTATTTTTTAATTAAATAACAAAATAACAAGTGACAACCCTATCACTTCAAGTCTCAAGTAATCCAGTCTTCATATAACTTTAAAAGCTGATTCACAGGAAATTTTTAGGTTTAAATATCTGATCAATCTAGACAGACGTGACCTAGCTCGGAAAGGACCCGAATTTATTTTATTTTAAAAAGGAATGTTGAAAATCGCTTCGGGAATTGGGCCCGGTCGAAACGTGGAATGCATTAAATATTGAACGCATGAAACCGATGGAATGGTTGAGCTTAGAAAATATATAATTAAATTATTTAATAACTAGCTTTCCGCCCGCGGCTTCGCACGCGTGAGCTACTAATTTCTGTATTTTTTAGAGGCGCACAACAAAAGTTAAAACAAATTACGATCGCAGAACCGCTGATATACGCGCATGTCTATAATGTTTTTTATAATTTTCTATGGAAACAGGTTTCACCAAAATCTCAGAGTGCACGCGCCTCTTCCAAATACAGAAAATTGTAGCACACGCGAGCGAAGCCGCGGGCGGATAGTTAGTTATTTTTTGAAGGTTTTTGAGAATTTATTGCATGTTTTTACCGTATCTATACGTTAAGAGTATAAAAAGACATGACCGCGCGTCAACCAAAATCTCACATAGCCACGTGGTATGACATTTTCACGACTTTAGAAGCGTATATTTAAAAAAATATTGAATTTAGCAAAACACGCATTTAGAAACCTCTATTTCATTTTTAAAAACCTATCTAATGACATCAAATTTAATGATGTACTCGCGAATTTATTTTTTTACCCTCTGTTTACATGTATGGAGAGCCACCCCTAAAATTATTTTTTTCAAATAAAATGTAGCCTATAAGTTGCACCTAATATTGGTCTATCAGCATGTGCAATTTTATCAAAAACTGCCCAGTGGTTATTACGTGATTGACGAACATACAAACAGATAAACAGACAAACAGACAAACAGACAAACGGAAAAAAAAAATTCTAACCATGGTTTTGGTATCTATAGAACATACATGTTGCATACCAATTACTCTTTTTGAAAAATATTCAATGTACAGAAATGGTTCGGTTACTGTTTTATTATATGTATAGATACTCCACTAAAAGGTCAAAGAGTGGGAGCCGAGCATTACACGAATGGGTCAAGCTCGCACCAGTATAATTACCACCCACTCAGCAGAAGATCAGTCTGAAGTAGTATTGCACTGAGGGACCCGGAGGCCTCTATTTCCATTCCATTCCTCTCGCATTCCGTTCTATTCCTCTTCCAATTTCCCATCATTAATCCTCTCCTTATTTCCCCCTCTCCCCTTCAGTTTTGAGACAAGTAATTAAACTTTCGAATTTATTATATTATGTAGGACTCCTATGATTTGGAGTCTTACTATAATGTATCGTAAAATTTATCTCGTTGTGATTTTTACGTGTTAAAGTACATGTTCTAAACGTCCTGTAAAAACATTGAGAGCTATTGTGAATCTAAAGGTATATATGAAAAAAAACAATTCTACAATGCAAAAAATACTTCGTTAAAGTTAATCCAAAGAAGTTAAAAACCACACCCCATTGGGACGTAAAACTTCGGTTTAAAGTAGGGGTTACTCATTGGGGTCTCAGTCTTTATGTCGTACTTAAAGTTTTATTATTCACGAATAAACAAGAGGTTTGTCTTACTTTGTTGTACAGACAACCTACCAAGGTGCAAAAATTTACAATTTTAAATTATGAAGTACTCACTCATCGTTCTTAATTCGTACTGCTAAGATATGAAATACTCTCCCCGCCTATATTTTTTACCAGGATTATAATTTGGCTCTCTTCAAGGCAAGAGTGAACAAACGTTTTCTAGGCGGACGTGTTACCAACTTGACCGCATCACTACTTAACATAAAAAGAACTGATTCGGCGTCTTCACTCGTAAAATTAGGGATCTATAAATCAGTAAAAATCTGTCACGTAAACCAGCTTTTCTGTATACGTAATTTCATCTTTTCTTTATACAAAATTTCATCCAGATCCAGATTGGATTAGTAGCAAGTAAGATTACTCGTCTAAGAGCTAGGAACATTTTTGGGGAGGTGTTTGAGGCAAGCTTGTATGAGGCCTCTCCTATTATAACTCGATATGGAACTGTATACCTGACTGGTGAGTAGCAGGGCTTTTTTGACCAGGCAATTAGAAAGTCCTACAAAAAGACCTATCCTTTTCAGAATAATATATTTAAAAACATAAATAATAGAAGAAGCATCAGACAAGTTGTTAGCTTACCTCAAACACCTCCCCAAAAATGTTCCTAGCTTTCGGAATATACCTACCTAAACATTAAGGGAACACAGAGGGTAGCAGCTATACAAGTTGTAGCGTAAAGAAATAAATTATTTAAATATCCAAATCACAAAGGTCTCGTTTCGTTTGAGCAACATCGCGGATCAACTTTGAGGAATCTGCCAAATTAAAAATACAATTAAACTTTGTTAATCACGGTTCTGACGAACGATTTCTTTGCCCGTTTGCGAAAGGGAATGTACTCAAAATAATTTGGTTGAGAACCGCCACTTAGTTCAATGAAAATCATGATTCATTGTACATGTACATACCACAAAGTGTTCAAAAGGCATGTATAACGTTCCTCCTGACTGAATTTTGGCCAGGGCCGCCAATCTCTACAGAGACCAGCCAACTGCGCGGATGATATTATAGTGCACAAGTGTGCGCAAGCACTTGTACACTATCTATACCTTTACTCTCATAACTCGATGGGACGGCAAATCGACGCAACCGGATAGAGATCAGGCGCAGGACTGATGACTTTAATTGCTCTCCGAGGCATGGGGACGTTCCAGCATTGCCAACTTCCAGAATCAGGGCTGTTACTGAGATTTCTTTATCAGAAAAATGCCAATAAAATTATTATTTTTGGCCCCACCCGGGATTCGAATCCTCGATCTGCAGTCATGCAGGCATGTATAATATACAATACATTCAATTCCCATCTGTTTAAGTCACGGTTCTATAGCCACAGTGTATTGCTGGAGGCTGCTAAAATCTGTGGACATAGATATATTTTTTTACTAAAATAACCGATGTAAGTGAAACGTAATAGTGATCCAGTTTTGTCTTATGTTAGCTTCTTTAATGTCCCACAATAACTTTATAACAATAACTTTATTTTTTTTTTAATCATATGACAACATATCGCAGTCGTCCAAAACACGTTCCCGTGTGTTTTCAGTAAATCTGTTCGCTGCCCACTCAAAGCGATTTATTTACTCTGCCAATTCTCTGTTCTACCGAATTATTATTGGATGAATAATCTTATGTCTGATGTTTAATATCCGAACCGAATAGTTTATTGTCTGCACTAGTGGCTCAGTAGTTACAGGAGTTATGTGTTCGATCCTCGGTAGAGGAACAATGTTTACCGTTCAATATTTGACGACCCTATTGGCGCAGTGAAATCAAAATTCATCATGAGGTAGTCTAGGTTGTAACCAAATAATGTTTACTAATAAATGATGCCTTGTACTATGGAAACTGATAGTTGTACTTAAACATAGTTTTTTTGTAAATACTTTACATACTTTAACACCCAGACAGTAGAAAATTACAATATCATCATTTTCTAATCGTGGCGATCGAACCCAGACCTTTCGACGCAATATACGTTGCTGTATCCACTGCACTAATCGGGTCGTCTAAATTAAATAAAGTTTACTGATAAATAGTGGAAATAGTGTAAAAAGTCTTTAATTCAGTGCTTTAAATGCATTATTTGCAATCCATCAAGAAGTCACAATATAATTTATCAAGTATACCAGAAATAAAGAACCTTAGCGCTTTGTCAGAAAATCCTCATAATTTAGAATCTCCTAGTTTGGCCTATCCTTTGTACGCAACTTGTCATACCATTGTTTTATTAAGTTTCCAGAACTTTGAATGCATGGGCAAGAATGATAAGTGGAAATCCAGGTTTTTTTTTTTTTTTTAGGTCCACAAAACTGGTTACAAATGTTTGCAATCTATGCTAGAAACTATTTGATAACATTCATTTCATTCATAACCTTCTAGATGTAGACACAGCATGCGTTTATATATAAATATTTGGGATACCTTAATTTTGTTTCTTAACTGACTATAATAATTAAATTAAACTTAAAACCTAAGTTATGAGGAAAATGATCTGCGCTCCCATGTGTATATTTGTAATGCTTTCACACAAAGACTAATGGATTGATTACAAAAAATATTTTCATTCCAAGCATTTGAAAGCTACATCTTAACTATACATAATGTCATGGGAGCGAAGCCATACGGAACAACCTATTATTATAAGGTACAAAGTAACTACTTATTTGATAATGTTTTGTAATTTTTTCTTAATTGAGACAATAGAACCATTAAATATATCTATTTTTGACCGAATACCATTTGCATAGGTGCACATTCGAAACAGAGGTGTATGTTGACCAAGATTACTTTTACATAGAGGTGGAACAAAACATTTTCTATTATGCAAGCGGCTATTGATACGAGGAATTGATAGAGAAATGCGCTCCAAGACATCAGGACAATCGACTTCACCGTGTAACACCTTATAAAAAAATAATATGTCTGCTGTTTTTCTACGCGTATGTAAACTACTCAAATTAAAGTGTGATAGGCGCTGATCATAGGAAGTTAATGCCCCACATTTGTAATCCGAGTATGTAAGGTTGTATAGAAAACGTTTCTGGACTCTTTCGATTCTGTCACAGTGAACTTGGTAACTGGGACTCCAGGTAGGTAGGTTATGAATATTTGTGCCAAAATTCGTTTAAACTCCAGCGTTTTCCACATACAAACACTGAAAGTTTTGTACTCTTCTAATATTATAAGCTAGCTGTGCCCCGCGGTTTCACCTGCATAGGTAGCCCGTTGTAGTAGGACATAGGATACTTTTCATCCCGGAAATCCTACGGGATGAAAAGTATCCTATGTCCTTCTCCTGGTTCTAAGCTATCTTCCTACGATTTTCCTGCTGAATTGGTCCAGCAGATGTCGATTTATAAGTGTTGTAACAAACCCTTTTTTGTTTTTTATATAAAGATTTGAAAGTTTAGATATTTGTGTAACTACTGAACGAGTTTTGATAAAGGTTCGTCTACAGATAGGCTATAAGCTGAATTAGATGATAGAATAACACTCATTGATCTATACGCCCCTAATTTAAACGAAACCGCAAATAGCATCTAGTTTATACTATTATTGAATAGGATATTAAGAGAAGCTTGGCTTAGTAATTTGACACAAATATTAATATAGACATGAACAAAACTAACATTTGTCTTCCAAACAATAAACACATTACGCAGTTACTCCATTTAGAACAATACATGAAGATATCAATACATTAGCGACCCTAAAATATCATACATGCATCTATTGAAACCTATTCGTGTAGAGTATAAACAGGTATAGAGCGATATATGAAACAAAGGAAAATAACACCCGTATTCTAATACGCATCTCAAGCATTCCTCAATTTCACTCAACCTCTGTCAACGAAAATTTACATTCTGAGTCGGAGAAAACTCTACTAACTCACGTTAAGAAAACTGACCTGAGTGGAAGTAAAATTAAGGTAACTTCTTAGAATACGTGTATACCATCAGTTTCAATATTCCCATCATTAATTCTCTCCTTATCCCCTCCCATTCCTTCAAGTCGGCGTGGCATCTGTGACATTTTGATGTTGTAGATGTTATTGGGCTGCGGTCAATCATATCAGGTGAATTGCATGTTTGCTATCTATACATTAGCTACTAAACTAACACAAAATTAAAAAATAACCTTCATAGTCACATGACAATTGTTTTTTTAGCGTCGCCACCGAAAATCGAGCCCAAGCACTGTCTATTATAAATGCGAAGCCTTTTAACCAATGAAGATGTATTAAGCAAATGAATAAAATACTATTAACATTTGACAAGTTCATACGCTTCTTTTGAATGGCACTCTCTATACTGTTTTGTACTCTATTCCTTTCCCATACAATCATTTGGAACAAGTAAAACAAAGGATTCATACTAATCCATTCTAACCACTTTTATATACAATATGTCCAAAATAAAACAGAGAAATAGAGCATTGCAAAAGCTTGTAAAAAAAGGTATATAAGAAATCTTAAGTATTATTTTAAACTCGTTAAAAGCATTACATTATTATATGTCTCATTATATCAATTTACAAACTAACACATTATTTTCCGCAATGCGCGGTCTATACCTTTTATACTCTATTTTCCATACAATCATTTGGGAGAACTAAAACAAAGGAACGAATACACTCCATTCCGCTCCAACCTCTCTAATATCCATGTATCATGTCGCAATTAATTGGCGAAATTACATTATTTTCAAAGGAACGTACAATTTTACGTGAATTTTCCGGTAACCTGAAGGTATTGCGTAAGGTTTAAATGTTTTTGCAAGGGACACGGGTGATAAAGGATTGATAATTGTGTAATTTAATTAAATGAAATAAGTTTATTATCAAATAAGGTTTTATAAATAAGGTATAACCAAACATTCAACCAAAAGACATGTAAATATGCTACATAGGTAGCTATTAGATCTATACTAATATTATAAAGCTGAAGAGTATTTTTGAACGCGCTAATCTCAGGAACTACTGGTCTGATTCGAAAAATTTTTTAGTGTTAGATAGTATAATTTTCAAGTAATAAAAAAATATTTAACTGTAATCTAACGATAGATAGGCCATTCTATATAAATTTAGTGATGGAATGATCCTCAAATTTAAACATAATATAGAAAAAAATAAGAAGAAAATAGTGTTCTAAAATTGGTACAATACTTGCAGAAAATTGTAAGTTTTAGTCAATGATAATATATTATAATGCATACATATGTTATATCCATAGAAGACTACCGTGAAAAAATGCGACCATCAATGACAATGTGGTAATTTGACAATTACTTTATAGTTGAATTTAAAACTCTTTATTTTCGAGTTCTTACCTATGAAATGATACTTTCCTTTTATATTTTTATTCGCAGAATGGTTCCTGCATTTTCTAAATACACACGAAAGCATTTTATGGCTTTCTGTCGTAACCAAGCCACCGTTGCTATGTAAAGTTCTGTCAACAATCGTTCGTAACCAAGGGAGTGTGGATATACATGTATCAATTTGAAATCGCAAAATTAGCGTGCTAGTAACATATCTATAGTTATATTATAATGTCATAGTACTTAGTGTTATTTTACTGTCAAATCATTGTTATCATCACATCCTCATATCATTTATAGCGACAAATATTAAAAACAAAGGAAAACATACAATTTGTTACAATACGTTTGAAATGAAAATGAAAATGAAAAATGATTTATTTCTATACTTATACAATATTTTATCTTTAGTATGTTTGTTGTTGATTTTTTTTTTTGGGAATTTTGTCACAATTTTATATTAAGAAGTACCAGGGACCTCCTAGTAAGTTTAAAAAAAAAACCTGTGTCAGAAGGAACCGCTCTTCCTTAATTAGAATCTATAACAATTATACGCTATAAATTTACATCTAAAATCAATGTATCATTTCAATTATCTCGCGAAATTACATTATTTTCAAAGTACGACGTATAATACAGCGTTCGTATTTTCCGGTTAGCTAAAGGGTCTGCGTAAGGGATTTCCTATATTTTAATGTTTTTGCAAGGGACACGGGTGATATAGGATCTCCATAAGTCTGTCTGACGATTTTGATGATAGGCGATTCTTTGAAGTGCTTTTTTAATGATGGATTATGTCTTGATTCCTTTGTTTTATAGATAAAGTAGAAGTATTTAAAGTACTTCAATAGTCGTAATAATTGATCAAAATACACTTTTTTTTAATTATTACATTTTTATCATTAGGCTCCGCACGCATTCAATACTGATCGACAGACAAACTGTGAAAGTTGTATATAAAAATTAGAACATGATTTTGATAAATCTTGTAGTGTTTAACCTGCGTTTGCAATGTAAACGGAAAAAAATTATAATTAACGACATCACATTAGAAATCTCTTTAATGGATGTTATCATACATATAAACCTTCCTCTTGAATCACTACTAGTATCTATTAAAAAAAACGCACCAAATCCGCTGCGTAGTTTTAAAGATTTAGGCATACAAACGGACATAGGGACTTTGTTTTATACTATGTATAATATAATAATTATAATATTATTATTCACCCGTTGTTTCGAGCACTTTACAGCGAGCGTGGGGACGGGTGATCTATAATAAACCGCATTGTAAATTTCATATTTAAAAAATATTTTTTTTAATAGCAGAAAAATAGTTCCTCGAAATCATTAAGTTAAAATAATAGCATTAAATGTACGAAAAATAAATTGAAGTGCAAAATTTAAATACATTTCAGTAATTAAATGTTAGAATGCTTGTCCCTAAGGATGGCTGTGATAATATTGGGTTGCAAAATTCATTCGCACATTTAAACACGAAGCTTTAATAGAATTTAACATGATTTTGAATTTATGAATAATTTATTTTTATTTTTTTATTTAAATCTTACATTATTATTACAGGCTTAGCCTAATACAATAATGTAGAAACTTACATCTTTTATTAACTTAAATATTTGTACATATTTATTTCAAACTCTTTTTTATATAAAGCAATTTTTCATTTTCATTTTTTTTTCGATGCAATTTTGTACTTACTTACTCCGCTGGCGCAGCGACCCAAAGTGAGTACCGGTATTGTGCCACCTCCGTCAGTCAGCAACTTCAGTTCGCGCAGGTCTGCCTCCACCAGCGTTGCCAATGTCTTTATACTCAATTACCCGAAAATCAAAGTTAAATTCCCCAAATTGGGGCAAAAATATGGCCCATAATATTATCATTCCCCACACACAAAAATCAATTATTTGTTACATTATTTCTTATATATACCTAGAAAACGACACAAAAATGTGCGGATGAGCTTTTATTTTAGACCATGACTGGATTTGGAAATTTCTGATACCTACAAAACTACACGAAAATATAAAGATGAGGTTTTTTTAGGGCAAAAATCAACAGAATTTAACAAATTATTTGTATTTTTAATGGATATGAATGAATCCCCACATTTCCCACATAAAACCATTCCCCACACTATTCCCCAATCGATGTGTAATTACCCGCAAATCGGGGAATTCCTCGCACATTGGCAACGCTGGCCTCCACAGCGTCCCTCCAGCGATACCGTGGCCGGCCGACGGCTCTGCGCCCACTCGCAGTTCCGAGATAGGTTCTCTTGACGCTACGATCGTCCCCCATCCTCTCCAGGTGGCCTCGCCAGCGAAGTCTATGGGCTTTGGCCTCTCCCATGATGTTCGGCTCCGCAACCAGCTCCTCAAATGCAATTTTGTACTTGCTTACTCCGCTGGCGCAGCGACCCAAAGTGAGTCTTGGCCCCCGATACAAGAGAACGCCATCGGTCCCGGTCTTGTCCCACCTTCATCAGTCAGCAGCTTGGAGTTCGCAGCAGTTCCTCCACAGCGTCCCTCCAGCGATACCGCGCCCGCCCGACGGCTCTGCGCCCACTCGGGGTTCCGAGATAGGCTCTCTTGACGCTACGATCCCCCATCCTTTCCAGGTGGCCAAGCCAGCGAAGTCTATGGTTTTTGATTGGCACTCCGCAACCAGCTCCTCAAATGCAATTTTGTACAGAGCTTTTTTAAACCTGAAAAAGGACATACCATTTATCCCGGAAAATCAACAGGAAGGGGAGATATTCATAGGTGAAACTGCGGAGCATCGCTAGTTACATTATAAGTAAGTTCGATACAATCAAGGTTGCCTGGTAGATATCGCTGCTGAGCGATAAGGCCGGTTAATTGTACGTTATTTGTATGAATGTTTACAAAAGTATACACCATGAATGTTCTTGTGTACAATATTTTTTTAATATTTTTTTAAAAAAAATATTGTACACAACTTACTTACTTATCACAACGTACTTTACTTTTTATTAAGGGGAATAATTTATTTGTGTTACAATCCCGTAATGTTATATAACCATTCCTATTATAGCAATACATAAAAGTTATTTTAAATAGGAACTGAATTTCTTGGGATTGTTTAAACAAATAAATTTTAGTAGAAAATATTGTTTGTTTAGCCCGCACAATTCACACTTCTGGATGGATTTGAAGAATTATTTTTAAGTATTTTGTAAAAAGTTTACACACATTCATACAGACAACAAACAAACAAACAAAAATACTTAATTGTACACCATGAAAAAAAAATTACAAAAGTTTAATTAAAATTAGTACTGACATACGACGGGCACAAACAGGCGGTCTTATCGCTAAAACAATCCCTGCCAGACAACCTGGTGGGCAAGGATAAAAGAAACAATAGTAAAGGTAGGTACAAAAACTATAGACATAAAAAATCCATAAGTATTTTGCAAAAATTTATATGAATGAAAATATTTTCTATTCTATTATATCCAATCCAAGGTGAAATGTAAGGAACACCTAATTCTATAGATATAGTTAATTCCAACAATCCGGTGATTTGATCCCATCTTCTATTGTTAGTCAAAACTCACTGGAGTGGACCGGAGAGGACCCGGCGAATATACGCTCAAATATGTTTAATATTAGTATTTTTGGGTGATTGAACTTTGCAAAGAATTCAGGATTTCTATCAAATGAAACTGATCTTAGACAATCGAATGTTAAACCTAGCTTCGAATGTCCCTAAAACTGACTCACAATTAAATAAAAATGCTGAATAACAATACTTTTTAATCATTTTTATTAAATACTGACTAACACAGTTATCGACGCACAGCCCAAATCGCTGGGCGGAACGGGCTGAAATTTGGCAAGCGGGTAGATGTTACGACGTTTGATCAAATCCCACAGGAATGGGGAAAAACAGATAAAACTAAATGCTTTTAACGGATTTCAAATTCAAATTCAAATCATACATATTTTATTTTTTATTTACCACCGATTCGGAAGACAGTATCTACTGAGAAGAACCGACAAGAAACTCAAGTAGTTGCTCTTTTCAAAATAATTTCGATATACAATATTATTTACTATTTAACAATACAAAATATAAAGTGAGCAACGGAAGACCCAAACAACTGTCCTGATTTTAAACGCGGTATGCATTGTAAATGCGAAATTGACTCTATTTTTCTTTCTGTCTGTCTGTATGTCTGACTCGTCTTGACGTCTGAACTACTGAAACCCTAGGAAGGAAATAGACCAGATCCCGGAAAATCTACGGGAAAGAGAGATATACAGATATACATGGTTAACAGCCAGCTCTTAATACATGTTCTCTTCCAAACATCCCTTTCCTATCAAGTTATCCGTTTAAATATTCCCAAGGCAGAATTCGTAGCCTATTTTTGGGCAAAGTTAGCAAGTGATTAGACGGTAAGTTTCAGTAAGTTTCCCAACCTGGGTCAAGGGGACGGACCGTAACTCTTGCCCGAGTGGGCTAGTAATAAACGAACGGTTAAAATGCATTTTTTATTCATTTTCTTGTTGTAACAAGTTAACGCATGTTGTGTTTGAAGATTCGACGTAAATATAGATATATAAGAAATATATTTAGGTTACTGTCGGTCTACACCGAGTTAAAAACAATGAGTATAAACCGTCACAATACAACTAATATATGAGAAAGTTAGAAATATGAGGTAAAATAAATACAAACAATTTAAAAATATATGTATTTCGTATATTCGGATATATACCATTAAAAATTTTATTTAGTAAAAATCTATTAGATGGAATTAAATTTAATTTGTTAATTAATAGGAAGAATATAAACAAAAGGTCTTGAAAGACAAACGTAAGGTTGTATAACACTTACGCTTGTTCTTTTGCAGGTATGGAACCCTTAAAACAAGCTACAAAGGCGCTTTATTTTTATACACTACAAACATCTAATCAGAAAAACTTCCTGCATTGACATTAAAGTTTAATAAGCAGGAGAATTATTTGTAAAAGGATAGTTAATATTTTTTGCATATTTTGAAAGTTAAGGATGTTCTAAACGTTCGTGTGTAAACACCCTACAGTACATCTTTCTTTGTTTCGAACATTACGTATACATATATTTTATAGGAAACACGATAAATTCGTATTTAAGCCTGTGCGTTAAGTGAGTTTTATTTATATTGTAGGAAACAAAATTATAAATGGTATAATTACTCACGCTTGCGAAAGATTTGTGTTTAATGGGCGTGGTAGGACAGTTCTTTATGTTTTTTTTTAATAAACTTGCCTACTGATATTATAATGTGAAAGTTTGGATGTTTTTATTTTAAACTCGCCGCAACTATTAAACAGGTTTTTATTTTTTATTTTCCAAATCGTCTCCCTTTGAGGCGCTTTAAAACGTCATTTAAATTTACTTTTTACTAATTATTATTTTTTTATTTACCACCACCAGCTTTAAAAAAAGTCAGATAATCTGATAGGTGTAGGTAATTTTAACGCGGACGAAGCTAGTACTATTATACATGCAAAAGTTTGTAAGGTGTTCGTTTTGTTACATAAATATGTATGTTTATTTGTTACTATTTTACGCAAAAACTATTGAACCGATTGTGATGTTACTTGTTAAACATATAGGTAAGACACTAGAATAACACATAGGTGTTTTTCAAGCCCGTGATTCCTACAGGATCAGAAGTTACCCGGGGGAACTGAAGAAGAATTCTTCACCAATTTATTTAAATTGTATTTACATTAAAAAATAAAGTGAATAGTTTATCATTTATCCATTCAAAGTGTAAAAGTAGAACCAATGAAATACTCCTGTATCCGAAATTCGATGTTACATTAAAATAAAGTAATTCGTTGGAACATTTTACCCGACTGGTGCCGACAGCTTGCACCGCCACGCTCCACGAAGTGTAGTCTTCTGAATGAGGACACTTTAATGCGTTACATTTCAATTTTTATCTTTTGTACTTTATTGCAATTATTAAATACAAACGCATGTTTATTAGTGTAACTCACGGAATAGAAAAAACAAGTGGAAGTGCCCTAGTGCTTCTTTAGTATGAGAACCAATGTCGCCAAACTCACACATTGACAAATTAAATCGTACAATGCATACAAAAGAAATAATGTCAAAAATTGACAAAAAACATTTCGGTTGAAAATCGTATTTATTGTTATTTAAAATGAAGTCTTTTTGTATGTCAGTAAGGTAGTAATTAGTTTATCTGTTAAATCAATTTTCCACCTAGTAAAAAGGTAAAACTACTCATCGCTAGAGGGCGATATTATAAATTCATTAAATTTTGATCTCTAACTCCTTTTAAATAAATGTTATATTTACGGTACAACCGTTTGACACTCAGTTGTAATTTTGCTACTCACCCAGTGATTGATTGTATCGATAACTACATGTCGATATTAGTTGAATTTCCACTATAACCAAAAAATAATTAAACATGAATTTAAGAACTCCAAGAGGAGCAAGTCCTCCTAACTGATTCCTTAATTAATTTGTATTATAAATTAATATATATTTTAATACTACTTATTTTCAATTTGTTTTTGTGGTTTGCAGTGTTACATTTTATACGATGGTTTAAAATGCTTCGTATGCGAGTCCAATACTGTTTTAGCTGATTGTATTAAATTCAAGTATTGTTTTTACATTATTAATTTCACTTATTTATCGATATCTACAAATTTGTCACATCCCTCATCGAGGCTTCTAGAACTTATATCATTTGATTTAGGTACGTATTAAAGTCAATTATGTACTTTAAGTCAACAGCATAAGGTATTTTTTAATTTGAAAAAATATACGAATTTGTGATTTTCACAATAATTTACATTTTATTGTATTAAAACAAACTTTTATATTTGCCGGTGATAAGATACATCCCCATGAGACTTATTTATTATGCTGGATCGTTTTTACAATTTATAATTGCGGAATAACGCCTGATTTCAAGATATTATATCTGAAGTCGAGACGTTATGTCACATCAAGTAGCGAATAACGACTGGACCGATGTTGTACTAATGTACAAAGTTAAAAGTCGCAGGCTAGAGCAGCAGGGCACTTCCACTTGTTTTTTCTATTCCGTGGTGTAACTGGTGTCTCGTTGTATACCGCGTTTCTGGTGAGATTTAATAATTGTTGTCTATGCAATTATTTTTGGATTCAAAAAGCTCAATTTCACGTACTTAAAAATCTAGTTAATCTTGCAATCAGCAATCTTGTAATACGTTATAAATATATCAATTGAAGTTTAATCCATTTCATAAAAATATTTTACCTTAAATTCGATGGTACATTAAAATAAACTAATTCGTTGGAACATTTTACCCGACTGGTGCCGCTTGCCGACAGCTTGCACCGCCACGCTCTACGAAGTGCAGTCTCTGAATGAGGACACTTTAATGCGTTACATTTCAATTTTTATCTTTTGTAATTTGTCACAATTATAAGATTATATAATAATGAATGAATTAAAGCTTAAAGCTAACAACATGATATATTAGTAAACAAACACATGTAATAACACTTATATTTTTGTCATAAAAACTTGTTTTATTTGTATAAAAAACAGATGATTTAATGATTAATTTATCCATTCAAAGTGTAAAAGTAGAACCAATGAAATACTCCTGTATCCGAAATTCGATGTTACATTAAAATAAAGTAATTCGTTGGAACATTTTACCCGACTGGTGCCGAAAGCTTGCACCGCCACGCTCCACGAAGTGTAGTCACTGAATAAGGACACTTTAATGTGTTACATTTCAATTTTTATCTTTTGTACTTTATCGCAATTATTAAATCATATAATAATGAATGAATGAATGAATGAATAAATGTTTTATTTCGCACCAAAGCTTAAAGCTAACAACATGATATAATAGTAAACAAACACATGTAATAACAGTTATTTTTTGTCATAATTACTTGTTTTATTTGTATAAAAAACATACGATTGGATGATACGTGTGACTCAAAGAAGGACATAGTATAGTTACTCCAAAGATTAGAGAATAAAGACTTGAGTGACGCCGAAAAGCAAATACAAACTTCAAAAGCAAATACAAGAATGTTCGTCTAGCTTGACACAACCCGTCAAAAGGGCTTCGTAATTTTCAAATTTCACTATTTTTTATTTTAAGTTCTATTATTGAATAGTTAGCGTCAGTCGAGTCTTCGGATCACTCCATCTACCTTTTATTCTCTAAATCTGTGAGTTACTCATTTCTATTTTACTTTGATTTATACAATGATTTCGCCACGAAAATTTGAACTATAAAAAGGTTTTTATGATCTCTAATAGATAGTTATGATGATGCAAATGAAAAAATAAAAAGTTTTTAATTTGTTTAAAAAGTCGAAACGACTTTAAACAAGCATACGTTATGATGTTTTAAATAAGTAATTTTTTATTCATTTAGTTATGATTTATAAGCAAACTTTTAAGTTGCTAAGTGACGTCACAGGACACTTTTTAAACTACCATACATTAAATAAGGTGGTAATTCGGTGGAACATTTTACCCGGCTGGTGCCGACAGCTTGCACCGCCATGCTCCACGAAGTGTCATACTTTACACTGGCTAATAAGTGTTAATTTTAGTAATGAACTTTAATAAAAGTTAAAAAATATTCCTCTTAAGCTACGGCTATTGCTATATATGCTATTTCAGCATTGGTTGAAAGTTTTTGATATTAGGGAAATTCTTCTAAAATAGAAGAATTATTATTTAATACGTATATGTTGATTCACAATTTTTTACCCAGTTTGATTTTAAAAATATCTTAGTATTATTTCTCTAAAATCCAAAACAATAAACCTTAGATACGTATAGCTTAGATTAAAAAGTGTCACCATGAGAATAACCCTAATCCTAAAGTGTCCCTATTCACGTATCATTTTAAGGGTCACTTTACTGACGTCAGCACCTTGACCCGGGTAATGAGTCTCGCGTTAACGAGAAGCATTCGAGTTAACCAGGCTGTGTGCACAAAGCAGATAGTACAGAAGTCAATCTAGTGCATATGTCGCAGTAAGATAGATAAAGCCGTAACATAGTTATATCCCTAGGGATATAATTATATGCCGGAACATAGTTATACGAAAGCGATTCATTACTATCTTACTAGGAATATAGTTATAAAACGGTCGCCACACGGGCAAAAGTATATATAGGGTATACTTCGCTTTTTATGCATCCACTGACTATTAAATTTGGTTACTGCTCGTGAAACTACCGTGGTAGATGACACATATCTAGAAATTTGATCCATTGATAGAAGTCATACTGGAAATATCTTGATCACTTTGAGTTCATGGTTTACAGATCAATAAACGCTATTATTAAACCCAGCTAACCTATATTTATACGAAATTTCATCAAAATTGATGCAGTAATTGTGGTGAGATTGACATACAAACATCGAAACTTTTCTATTTACAATATTATTATTATTAACTTTATACTTTAATATAGCATTGATGAGCAAACAGGAAATAAAAGGATAGAAAAGAAAAATATTAGACAAACTACTGTTAAAACGAATTTTAACCATTTGGATACGATCTCTTTGTGTCTACTTATTTAAGTAGTGAACTACTATTTCTCAGTTGTATAGAGGCTTCGTTTCAATGAAAGAACCATAGACTATAGATAACTACAGAGCACACACAATATACTAAATTATATTATGTGTCAAGCTCTATGGCCTAAATAGGGTAAGTACATTATTGTATATATATATATATATATATATATAGCCCTTATTGGTTAAATAATAAGGATTTTAAACACGGTTTATTATACACGGTTATACACGGTTTATATAATATACACAACTATGTAACTATTTATTATACAATTTTATTAATTACTAGCTATTGCCCGCGGCTTCGCACGCGTAGACTACAAAATTAACATAGTTGTTATAAAAATGATAGTATGACTTTAATTATAAGTATTTTAATTACACGCTCGTCTGTATAATTTTAAAATTCAATCGGAACCAAATTTTATATCAATGTCTTCTAAAAACTTAACAGTAACTTAAGTCTCTAGGTCAGACAATTTCTAGGAAAGTATGTGC
>LQNK01000752.1:28935-41615 GCA_001586405.1 Phoebis sennae
CCCTCGCAGACGAGACGTACGCAGATGCCGCTAAACTCATCCTCAAGCTCAAACACCAGGTAGACATACCTACATAATATCCACGCCAATAATTCAGAATTTTTTTACGGTGAAGTGTTTGTTAATTTCATTGTTAAATTTTTTTATTAAGTCACAAAGGAAAAAAAATACGCACCGAATTAATAACGTTCTCGTTTTTTTGAAGACGATTAAAAAAGCAAAAGAATAGATGTCAGTCATCGTGTTATGTATGTACTTACTCCAGAAGTGTCAGTACCTTTGAGGGATATTTAAAAAGTTCCTATGTCGGGTCTAGAATAGGGCAGTTTCAACGCATCGCTTTATTTGTCTGCAGGTGTGCTCAGCGTCAGTGCACTTGTGCACCGAGTACTGCGAAGAGATGCACTGTAGAGCACGCGCAAGGAGCGTCGGTGCACTTTCCTCTGAGCCCGAAGACGACAGCGCCGATGAAGCGGAGGTGTACGTGTCCACACACGCGGAGACCCTGCTGCCGAACCACTTCCTGGCGCACTTCGACACGCCCCTGCCGGCGTATGGAGAGACCGCCCAGCAGCTTGTGCAGCAGTTCGTGTCGGTGAGTGCCCAAAAAGCTATAATAACTTCCTGACTCTAAGATTGGTGCGGTTTTTGCGTCGTATAAAGTTAAAACGGGTGCTGTGATGCCGTTTATGAAGTAAAATACCGATTTAAAAGTCCTAAGGTGATTAGGACTTGGCACCCTAAAAATTGACAGGCCCCTCGTAGCAACAGGTTAGCCCTTATTTTTTTTTCGAAATTATTATTTAGAATATTTATCATGTACATATTACAATTTTTTTATGGCCTTAGATATGAAAATGTCTCTTACAATCTACCATCTAATATTACGTTTTCTCTTTACAGATGCTACCATCCATCAATGGCAACTCCGAGTCCAGTGGTCTACACGCGCTGGCTGCTCTGTACCGCTCCACGTCGTACACCATCATGAGCACCAACGCGATCCTCCGCGCAGAGAGCAGGCCTTTATTGGGTGACCTGCCCTCGCGGCACAGAGACGCCTTACAAGCGCTCATCCGCCTCGCCGCCGTGCTCCCCACCATCTGGCCCTCCCCCAAGCACATCTCCCACCACGCCCTCAGCTCTCTAGGCACCCTGGAGAACACCTCCCCCACCACGCATCACGTGTTCGGCACGCTAGTCGCTCTAGTCCTAACCGCACCTTCTCTGTTCTGCAAAGCCGCCGGCCCCGCTAGGCCGACGCACCTCGCGAGACAAATAGCCTTACAATCCTTCAGAGCGCAGTTAACGAGAGCCCTCATGGTCATAGACGTCGATACGAGCGAACCTATGGAGGGCGCGGAGCAAATCAAACGACCGGACTTACAAAACTTACTCCCTCTCATGAAAGAACTCAGAAGGGACAACTTAGACATCGAAAAAGTGAATGAAGTTGAAGTGTGGGACGCGGTCAAACAGCAGTGCCACGACTTCTTGAGGTGTTGTTGCTTATTCTTCCATTTCTTGAGCGATATAAACCCGCCCACAGAACTGACGGTCGTCGGCGGAGACACGTGGGAAACCATGTGTGGATACTTGGACTTGCCGACCACGTTTAGGGACTTATTAGATACACCCATCGCGAGGAAGAAAGCGGTGGAGTGGTGTAGTTACTCCGATAAGTGGTTCAGTGGGGAAATACCGAAGAGTGTAACGTTGGAGCCCAGCGAGCCTCCCCGGCTGATCAACCTGCCGGAGGACTTCTCGGAGCTGATGAACATAGTGTCGGAGTTCTCGTGCCCCAACTCGGAGCGGGAGGACAGCAAGAACCCCACGATGTGCCTCGTGTGCGGACAGATACTGTGCTCGCAGAGCTACTGTTGCCAGATTGAAATGAAGAAGGTGAGTTCTGCTCGATAATTTAACCTTTATTCTTAATGATTTTTTATTGTTTGATGAAATTAAACCTGTGCTAAAGTTAGAGAAGTAGAGTATTTAGTATTAAATAAGTGAAACCCCAGACTCAGTTATATAAAATACATACATCAGTAATAGAGATAAACACATTCGATAATGGTACCTAAGAAAATAAAGTTGCAAATTGCAGTCTTATTACATAATTTTGTTTGGTATTATATCATATATACATTATCAGTACATACGTACTTTCGTGCTCTGTGCGTGTGTGTCTGCGGGCCTACGACTGTGCGCACATTGTTTGTTATTGTGGTACCTAAGTTGATCCTGATTCCTGACATTATATTGTTATTCCAAAGGATTCTCTAAGTTGTCCTAACATGATTGTTATAATTTTCTTTTTGTAAAAAATATCTTGTGTGTGTCACTTCCAGTCCGGCGGTCGCGGCGGCGGCGGCTCGGAGCTGGTGGGCGCGGTGGTGGCGCACGCGGCGGGCTGCGGCGCCGGCGCCGGCGTGTTCCTGCGCGTGCGCGACTGCGAGCTGCTGCTGCTGGCGGCGCCCTCGCCCGCGCGCGGCGCCCTGCTGCCGGCGCCCTACCTGGACTCGTACGGCGAGACCGACCAGGTACAGTGCGGCACTGGGCGCGCTCCCGGCGTGCGCGACTGCGAGCTGCTGCTGCTGGCGGCGCTGCTGATGAAGTAGCCCGTTCATAGGAATATTGGTCCCTCGAATCGGATCTGTGGTTAACTGAATTTTATTGAAAAACAAGAAAATAGATCTCTATGTGATTAAAAAAGTGTCTTGATTTCTCAAAGATATCCCTAATTAGGTAACACATTACTTATAATTTTAAAAACAAAATTGTGTACAAAAACTATGTTTTATTCACAATATCGTCATTTAGCGATATTATTCACAATTTAAAAATTGTAAGGACAAATGAAACGCTATTCTATTAATGAAAATTGCATATTGAAACTTTACTAAATGACTTTAAATGACAGGGTCTCCGGCGCGGCAACCCGCTGCACCTGTGCGCGTCGCGCTACGAGAGCCTGCGCATGACGTGGCTGTCGCACGCCGTGCACGAGCGCATCGCGCGCGGCCTCGACACCAACATGATCCTCACCAACACCTGGCAGAACATGTGAGCCCGCGCCGCCAACGTGCTCCTCGACGTGTAGACAAACATATGGATTGATATGTGGGAAATGTATAGGGTAGTGGCAAATGTGTACACGAAAAATGCGATAGTTGCTACAAATATACGAGATTATACATTTTAATGCCGTCTGAGGGAATATCTTCAGTAGTAAGGCATGCTGGACTATACGAATATCAAATCCGCCATTGATGTATTAAGATCCGGCTCGAAGGACCATGTTTACTGTTGCATAAAAATTAACAATGAAAGTGTCTTCGAATAGATATTTAGCTATCTGTATTCAAAAAAATATATCTAAAGATACTTAAAACATCAACTATCTTTGAAAATATATGAGAATACACATATATATCTTCTATTTGAGAGGAAATGTGATGTTAAGTGTATATACCGACAGTTCTGGAAAAGGACCATGGCAATTACATACAACGTACATAAAAATATATATGTATTTGAAAATTACACTATTACGTCTTCTAAGACGTAAACGACATACGTTTTGTCCATAAAAGTAACCGGTTGTGGAAAAATACTATTTTTGGTGTCTCTAAGACAATTGAATACTCTGATATATTTGTTATAAGTACCTGTTATGAATAGCGCTGATATGACGCAGTTCATACTTAAACTTTTTCAAACTTTCACGTGTAAATTCATAGTACTCTACCAATTTATAAATACATTCGAGGTACTAATTTTCTTCATGATATTATTGTAAAATAAAAACGTTTGAAATATTTAAGTTTACGTGTTTTACTCTAACTCTTTTGAAACGCGGTTCTTGAGTATGCGTAGATATCGTCCGAATATATACGTATAGTTGCGGATGAAATCTTTGGCGATCGACTCGCCGCAAATTGTCTCCGTGTGATTTCTAAAACAGATAAGATTAGTCATAGGTCGTGAATAGTATTAAATTTTAGTTAATTAATTATTGTAATCCCGATGTAAATGGCGTGTGAATGAAATTGTTAAAAATATAAGATTTATAGTATTACCACGAGATATATTCTTATGCTTTGAAACGGTCGTTTCTTGGTAGTACTGTATATTGTATTTAAGCTCCGTGTACACATACGAACTGTTTTACTGAGGCAATATTTGGTTCCTGTGTGAATACGCAGCTTTAGTTGTTACAAATATAGCGTTTTTTGATCTAACTAGTGTTTGAAATAAACTGCTTAATTTAATCTGTATTTTTATTTATATTCTTGTTTGCCCTTTATTTGATGTATCAATTTTGCCATACCATTGCACAATACATTTTTTAAAATTCGCCATACGAAAATTAAGTTTTGAAAACTAACTAAATAGAAAAAATTGACTCAAGAGGGTACTCTCTAAAATATCTATAGATAACACACATTGTGTAGTGTAAAATGAAATCTTCGAATAAGAATGGTTATATGATAAAAAAACACATTTAAAAATATAACAATACTTTTATTTCGATGAAATTAATAAACCACATGACGAACATGCAGATATATTTATACTTAATGATTACACTATATACATTATACACCCTATTCTAGTTACAATACAATTTTTAAAGAACATGTCATGGGAACATTATTTCACACGTTTTTTTGTTGTAATTTATTAAAAGACCTGTCTTAAACGACACATTTTTTAAGTAAGTTTTCATAATGATTGTGATATATGTAGCAAAGGCAAATAAATCTTTCTTCACTTTTGATCTTAGTTTGAAAGTGTCTAATACTTTTAAAACTAGTTATCAATGTTTTTGTTCCATATTTAATGGCCAAATGTTTTTTGAATTGGATCGAGTGAGAAGGGAACTTTAAGGCTTTGCCTGTTCTATAAAATATAACTGGAAAAACTAAAGTTGCCTTAATTTTTACACAGCGTGTTTTGTGCAGTTAAATTATCTCATAATCATATACTTATAACTAAATTGTTTTTATAACTGTTCAACTATTACAAACATAAAGTTATCAATAGGAAGAGTAAATAATACAGGAGTATACAATAAATTAATAATAATTCACTTGCTAAATATGTAATTAAAAATAAATGAAACAAATAAGAGATCATAGGAGTATAGAGAAAACAATATGAGCCGAAAACCATATCAGTTTCTATGTATTTTGTATTTTTTATCATACTCATATAAAAAATCTGAAATAGTTTTTGGTTCACATTAATATCTAGAAATTATAAATAAAAAATTATAAGTCTATCTATAAAATTATAGCGAATATAAACGCTTACATTTAATTATTAGCTGCCACCGAATAAACAGGAACAAACGTCTTATAAATAAGGAAATAAATGGAATAAAACTACTTTTCATTACATCTATAAATTAAAATTCTTATCATAGTAAAAATTGTTTGAATTTTATAGAACAATATATTATGCTAACCATTATACACAAATATTTTAAATAACTTTACCTAGACCTACCTATAAAACTTCGATGATCTAATTCTGTGGAATTCTATATAAATATATTTAGTATTGGCGGACTAGTTCTTACGACAGTCTTTTCTGAGCTCATGAATTTCAAAATTATACCATATATTTACTAAAACTATGCTTATTTTTATCTATTTATGAATTTACAAGTTATATGTATAAGGGCAAATATTTATTACTTCATACGAATATGTTTATATCAATAGGTCGATAAATATAATAATTCAAAAATATTAAATACAATTTAATTCATAGTAACACATGTTGTGTCACAAATTTCAACTAATCTTAATTCTTAATTCTTAGTTAATAGAAAGAACAATTTCAACTGGAATATGGAATGTATCTTTGAGAAAATATTTTATATGATTTTGCACTTTAAAATAAAAAATTATTGGAAAATTGCTTGGTAACATGTGCACATCGTTCGTTTTTTTGCAGTTATTTATTTCCTGGATTACCTTAATATTATAAGACTTTCTGCTCTGTTTCTTTGTATTGTTTTTAAAAATATTGTGAAAACCTATGTAGTTGCTTTATTAGCTCTGTATTGTGGTTAAAATGTAAACATTTTTCTGCAAAACCCTTTGTTTTTGTAAATTTAAAAGATATGATAAATTTGATACGAACATATGTTTTGGTACAAGTATACGGTAAACAAACTTTGTTTTGGAATACTTTATGTGGCATCACAAACTTAAGTTACAACATACAGTATCAAAAGACAAAATCAAGGTTAAAATGGATATGTTGACAGGGGCAGGGAGTTTTTGAAATAGGTGGTGTGTCTAAAAATGATTATTACAATGATGTAAATTTTGAGCAAAAAAATTTGGCACACGAACTTAACACTAACAGTTTATTTAATGTGTGTTAATTTTCTGATTTTTCGATTTATTAGAGATTGTTATAATAGTTAAGCCGATGAATGTATACATACAATTTATTTTAATATTTTTAAGATCCATAACCTGCCTGATGTTGATTTACACATCTAAATTAAATTTCAAATAACATTTTGGCTTTAGCTTGTTAGTAACATTTTGGCACATTACATAATACCTACTTTACTTTGGATCGACAGAACTTTACAGACTCACAAAAATCAGACGAAGTTTTTGGGCAAAATTTTAGCATTCCACAACTTATTTAAATTCATAGACTCATCCATTTCGAGTAAACGTCAACATTGTTACATTTTTCTCCCACAATTGACAATAACTTCTAACTACAGAGGCAAGTTGCGTTGTCGTTTCGACTGCATCTCTTCTGGCGCGGGAGAGTCACGCGTCGAGGACCTTGCTCACCCTGAAATGTGTCATGTTTATCTTACAAATTGTAAAAAAATACTATTCTTTCTATTCAATTGTTCCAGCGTTTAAACTACTCGCGTTTGATAATTGTGAAATTTATGATAAGTATGACTTGTTATTATATAATAATAATATATTGATTTATTTGATTTTAAAAGAGTACATTTCACAAAGTTCCAATACAGAAATTTCTATGTCCGAAACCAGTGTTTTAAAATAATAAATAGTGTGTAAAAAATAAATAAAATTAGAAGTAGAAGTTAGAGAATTGTTTTGTAGATATCATTATTTTACTATTTTAAAAGTACCATAGACTCGGAACAATTTCGAATGGTTTTCTATATAGATATTTTTAAGCATTATCTATAAATAAATTTTCAAAAATAAAATTAATTATTACTTTATCAATAAATTTTGATTTGATTTGATGAAAAAAAATACATTGAAATTGTATAATCATCATCTTTTAAGTTCTATTTAATACCGAAATCGGTCAAATAAAAACTCACCTCCACACTAATGACCCGTAGCGGCTGCTTGGAGTACAGCTTGTGCGCGAGCGTCATGAAGATCGACTCCACGTTGTCGCACTCCGAGTCCAGCAGCGCAGACGTCTCAAACAGCTGGAATGTTCATACTTTTAATAGAACTCTAAAATTAAGAAAAAAATAGTTTTTTTTTATTACGAGTTCATTGCTTATTCATTGTAGAGATCAAGACAGCAGTTTTTGAAACCATAAGCAAGTAATCTATTGTGAAAGGTCTTTATCAATTATCAGCCCTACTTATAAAAAATGCTAGTTTTTGTTTTTGAGTAAGGAGCTTAAACATATATTAACCAAAAGATTTTTAATATTCGAAGGGAGAAAAGGTGGATGTTGGATATGTTTCAAGTATACATTTCATTTTATACATGTGCCAGTTGTTATCGTCCATACCACTGCTAGCCCGCGAGAATAGCTCCTGTATCTCTATTAATGGATATTTTTTTAAATCTTATCAACTCTTACCACATTTCAAAGTAATCAAGTTTTTACAATAGAAACTAGATAATAGATAGACATACTTAAACATGTTTTTCATTTAAATTAACACCCAAACAATGTCCTATATATGGAGATGGAATTCACAACCTTTGGCGCAATAGTTATTGCTATACCTTCGCACCAATTGAGTTGTCAATACTTACAGGCATTCCATACTTATCAGCTAGCCTCTGAGCATATGTAGTAGCCAGTCGCGACTCTGGCGTGCCGCAGTCACACTTGTTGCCAACCAGAACCCGCGGCGCTCCCATCAGGCTATGAGACTCTATTTCCTGCATCCAACTTGATATTGACTGGAAAACGATAGTACAAGATGAAAATAGTGGGTTTAGTTACTTAAATTAAGCTGGTATGATGGCGTACATTATGTATAAAAGCACCTGATAAAATGATACTGATTAAAAAAAAAATTATCAAAATATCCCTAGTGGTTTTTACACGATTGATGCACCTACAAACAGGCAATCAGACTAACAGTAGAAAAAATTCTAACCTTGGTTTTGGGGTCTTTAAAACATACATATTGCATAGCAATTACTCTTTTTAAAAATATTCAATAAACATAAGTGGTCTGTTTACTGTTTTATTATATGAATAGATTATTTCAATACTATTTTTTTCAATCAATCTGACCTCTAAGATGTCTACAGTTTTAATAATATAAACACAGACAGACAAATATTTTTAAAGTATAAATTGCATTGTTATCAGACTTGATTGTTTAAATTTCAACTTACATGGAATGTCTCTGGCTTGGTGACATCATAAACAATAACTACCGCATGCACATTTCTGTAGTAGTGCTGTACCATAGATTTCCTGAACCTCTCCTGACCCGCAGTATCCCATAGTTGGAGCTGAAATTAAATGTGACTGAATTCTATAACTTTTAATTTTTTCTTGTGTTTAAATTGATGCAAGTACTTTATATATGATAAATATCTATGACTTTTTTCAAGAATTGTTTTTTAAACATAAAAAAACAATAAAAATAAAAATACTGAATATGGAAATAAAAAAGTGAATAAAATATATTGATTTATTTTTTATTAGTTTAAAATTTGAAACAAACGAAATAGGGTATTTAAACATTATAGACCCTATTTCAATAAAGCCAACCTACTATATAATATACTGTAAGAATATTAATGGAAAATAAACAAAGGAAATATAATGCAACTCTTTTTAATCATATAAATTTTTCAGACTTGTCTATATAGACAAAAACATTGCCTTTTATATCATTTATACCAATGCTATCATCTATAATTGGCTCATTTTAATCTTATCAAACCAGATGAGTACATTTTATCATGTAACCCTGAAATATATACAATTTGCTGTCAAGTAAAATGATGGCAATTTATAAATTCTGGTTTGCAATCTGGAGATCTGTTTTGAATATCACCAAGAGATAAATTTAAATGTGATCACATTTTAGCTGATGTGGCTAGAGTATCGAATTACGAAATACATAAACAACAAACATTCATTCTATCAAATGGTTTAATACCCTTTTTATTGTGTGTTCTATATCTGGGTCAAAATATATGAAATATGTATAGAATTACAGTTAGACTCATTTTACATAAAAGAAAATGATTCATAAATGATACGAGTATGATGTGAAAGTGTAGTATTTCATATGCATTTTAAATCTGTTGAATTGCTTATTCTATAAATTATACCTTAATGTCCTCGTTACGTATTTTTATAGTCCTTTCTCTGAAGTCTACTCCAATAGTTGCCTCTGATTTATCTAAAAATTGTCCTTCACAAAACCGATAAGTAAGGCATGTTTTCCCCACTCCAGAATCACCGAGAACGATTATCTTAAATACTTTTTTCTGTTGCAAACCGGGCACTGGCTCGGATATAGAATGAGACATAGTAAAATTTAAAATATAAATCTACAAAACTATTTTACACGCTTCAATTAAATATTATTGTTTTTACAAGCTGTTGTTGCTTTTGAACGATGACATTGACAACTTGACAATTACTGACAATGTAACATTTATAATTTACTGCCATAAAATTGTGTTCTGATGCAAAGGTTTAGAGCAAGTAGTAGAGTTTTACGGTAGATTTTAGTTGCCATAAAATAGACTATTAATAAACCCTATTTTGATCATCTGTTACAAAGTATAAATTATCATCTTTTATTTTGTATCATACTTCAGTTTTTAACTACTCTAGTAAGGAGCCCGTTTTTGTATGCAATCCTTTGGCGAATATTCATATGCATATTTAAAAATTATCTTTGCTTCAACTACCCAATTAGTTTAACAATAATGAAGTAAATTTTAATTTAAGTATTTTGTCGTTAAACAAAAATTAAGCATTGCTTAATATCGATGGCGGTCTATGAGAACCGCGTAAATTGCAAATATTGTTCATATTTTATGTATTTGCCCATTTTAAGGAGTGGGTGGGTAATCTATGGCGATCCGAGCGTATTTACTCTCTTGTTATAATATTTTTTTTGTATCTTGTTTACATCTTCTGTTAACACTCCTGACTGTCATGATCCAGCCTTTTATATAATATTGGGATAAATATAAGAAGATATAGAAAATACATAAAATCTTAGACATTCTCGGAAATGGAAGCAAATGACACATAATCAGTATTCTCTTCTGCCGATTTAGGTTGTAGGTTGTAGGTTGTTCTTGTTGCAAAAAATACCTCACTTGTGAACTGAACTTGAATAAAGTGTGGAAGTAGCATAGTACGAACTAGGCACAAATAACTAACCGTAAGGATATTTAAATAAAATTTTTAAATTAATTCTAAAAATGGATGAAAGATTCATGTAACATTTTTATAAAATTCAAACGTCAAAAACCAAAAGTCTTTCAATTAAAATTTATTAACTTACATTTTTCCAAATTCTGAAATATATTATTATGATTTCGTTTTACTTTCTTTCTTTCTTGGTAGAAATTAATTAATATTTAGTAGTTTCTCAATTTCAAATATACATGTATCTAGCAACATTGACAGTTTTTAGAAATGTCGAATGACGAAACAAGGGCTCGATAAGTTTACGGCGATAACTACAGAGATCTTTACGTTAAACGCGATATTTTCTAATTTATACCCTGAAATAGTTAGTTTATTATTAAATTGTGGCGTAAAGTTCGTCGAGTATAAATTAAAGGATTCGCTTATCATATAACCTCAGTTGGATAGTTATGTTCCTTGTATTTATAATAAAATTCGTCCGTTCGCGATAAATGAAAGTATTGTTTATATTCAGCAAAATTCACGGTGCGTTACGCGTAGTGGGTGTGTGTGCGAAACAGTGTCGTATCAATAATGTGATATAAATCAAACGATGAGTTTGAATTTGTGTAATATAATAATTAAGAAGTGTTTTTGTGGTGTGATACGGATGATGCGGTAGGATTGCCATGTCCAGACTTGTCGACTACTTCGTGATTGTGGGCTTTGACCACGAAAAAGAAAGTAAGTTGAAACTACACTTGTTTAGGATGTCAGTCAGAGAAATTACTCACTTGACATGCCCTCTCTATCTGTTTAAAACTAGACTGGGAATTTTGTTGATATTATACTCGTATTTATAAGAGACATGTATCTTTTTTCGAATTCTAGTTAGTTTAATTAGGATCAAAATGATACCTATGCTGTTATTAATTTTAAAGGTAAAGATGGTTAAAAGTTGAATTAAATGGAGTCTTTTATTACTTAAATATTACATCCCTTGATGTGGAGTATATATCAATATTGACAGAAATAAAAAAAAGTAGCTTAAGTTAGAGTTTCTTTCAATACCAATAACAATTTTATTATAAGGGTGTATGAGTACTGTTTTTTTTCATTACCCTGTAAAATAAGACACTTTATAGATAACTTCTTACATTAAAATAAACAAAAATAATTCAATGGGAATGATGACCAGTCATAAAATTTTTGATTCTCTTATTATTGATTTTATGTAAACAACCTTTGACACCAATTGTAGATCGTTAAAAAATTAATGACCACAAAATGTGTCATTGTGTACATAAAGATAAAATTAATTTTGAGTTTTATCTACACTAATATTATAAAGAGGAAAACTTTTTTGTTTGTTTGATTGTAATAAATAGCCACAAAAATACTGGACCAATTTTAAAAATTCTTTCACCATTCATAAGCTACATTATCCACAAGTAACATAGACTATATTTTATAGGCTATAAATAACATTATGCTACAGGAACGAAGCCGTGTGGATTAGCTAGTTTGTTATAAAAATGTTAGGTATTGGTGCTATTAATTTATTCTAGAACAATATTTGTATTGTAGTGTTTGAGTTGTGGCCTAACTAATATAGCCTTGAGACCGCCTCAAATAGTCTGAAGATATGATACAATTGATCTGCTTTTATTGTCCAGTTGCAAATGTACTGCCTTCTCTAAATAGAATTGGGACATGAGACTAGGTACTTTGTATAATATATTTTTTATAATAATTAGGGGATTTCCTTGTAATCCATTTCCTTTCAATATTTGATGGCAATCCAGCTCAGATGGAGGTAATTTTTTAATTACCATGTCTAGATTTCTAACATTCCATGTAATTTTTTAAATACCAATGTAATGTTGATTACATTCATATTTACTAACCCACATGCTTTCCAATGCATTAGTTTTAAATGGGCAAAGTAAATTCCCATGTTTGAAAATCTAAGACTCATAATCTTGGCATGTTATAGTAACACTCTGTTACTAAATCAAGTTATCAAATGTTGGTTGTAGTATTTTCTTGTGTTTGTGTTGCAAGCAAG
>LQNK01000752.1:48539-76752 GCA_001586405.1 Phoebis sennae
AAAAAAAGTACATGAAAATATCTTCATTTTTAAAAGTTATGAGCAAAATCATAGACGCGGTAGAAAATTTTGAAAAAAACACCAAAATATTCATAATTTTTACAGTATTGCCAACCCTGTCATAAAAAGTACATTTTCTTAAAGCTGAACATCAGGCCTAACCACAGTTTACGGATTATCCACTATTTACGACAGACCCTGTATGCGAGTGAAACCGCGAGGCACGGCTACTTTGAGAAAGGAACACGATCATACAGAATTTATCCTAAATCGGGGTAGTATCAAACTTTCAATGGTAGGCAATTCAAGTGCTGTATTACATGCTGCTTAGACAACTTACATACAACATATTCACCTCTCATATAAGAATATTTTTCCAGTTCTGCCAGCCGCAAGGATGGGCGCTCTCCACGGAGCGCACGGAGCCGCGGTTCTACGTGTCGGTGCTGACGGACGTGGACGCGAACCGGCACTACTGCGCGTGCCTCTGCTTCAACGAGACCGTCGCCATTACGCCCACAAAGCCCGCAGACGAGGTACGGTCTCATGAAAGTACACCAATTATTATTATTGTATTTATTATATCTTTACTATCTATACTAATACTATAAAGCTAAAGAGTTTGTTTGTTTGTTTGTTTGTCTGTTTGAACGCGCTAATCTCAGAAACTACTGGTTCGAATTGAAAAATTATTTTTGTGTTGATTAGACCATTTATCGAGGAAGGCTTTAGGCTATATAACATCCCAATATTATTTCCACGGGGGCGAAGCCCTGGGGCGCAGCTAGTCATTAATAATAACTCAAGGTGCGCAGAGTTTTATCCTCTAGGTCCTGTCGGAATATCAGAGCCATTTTCTCACGACTGTGGTATACAGCTGAGTCAGGACTATGGGTAAACTAAACTATGTAGGCTAAATTTCGTGGTGTGCTAAATTGGTTTGCTAAGTATGAAAATCATCATCCTCTAAGGTTTTACAGCCGTGGGTGGGCTAGGCCTGGTCAAGCAAAAATCTACAGTTCGAACTATTATCGGCTAAAATCTCTCACACATGCGCAAACATTTTTGGGGCCGGATTTATAGGATTATGAAAATATTATGAATATGTTTACTTGAACTCGTAAGGTATTCGTTTCAATTGCTAACTCGACTACCTGGCACTTCAGCTCGTTATGTTTGAGATATTATTCCTTATGCTTTGTGTTACTTTTTCTCTCGAATTCTCCCGTCATTATTCCTTTTTGTATCCAGGTGGGTTATCATAATTTTATGTCATAATATTGAACCCCGCTTGCTCCCGGTTTAATTATGTAACTATTTTAAATAAAATCAGGCCTAGCACCAGATCTATGGCTATAAATAGGTACATTTTAATTAGTTACGTCATCGAAGCTAATCACGCCACGTTTCATCACAAGCAATATTAGGTTATTGGGAAAAGGATGTTGGGCAAGTTATCGAGTGTTGCCAATTCTGTATTTATTATGCGGTTATTGAGTTAATCTAATGGTGGTATTGAAGACGTTTTGAATTTAATCTAATGAATATCTAGTAAATTATAATCTTGGTTTCGTAATGTTGTAAATGTTAGAAGTTTAATTTGTCGTTTGTATAAGGTGCAATATTTCATATGCTTTTGCAATATTTTATATTTTTTTGGTAAAGGTTTGATTCGCTCCGAAATGATAGAGCAGTTTATTGGTAGTAAAGGGATTAAAACTAAGTATTTTTCAAAGTCTGTAGTCTATCTTATCCGATAGGATTTGGGCATCAGTATGATGATACTTACTACAGAGTGTGATAATATTTTTAACTGTGAAAGTTTGGACACCGCAATTACTGACCTGACTTTGGTGAAATTTCTTAAACGGCTTTAAAGCTAATCAGATGATAGAAGCTTAATTAAATTAAATTTTACAGAGCAATAAAAGGTACTCTACTTTTTATTGGTCTATAAAATTTAAAAGGAGCGGGCAGCAAGAAGAAGAAGCAAGAACTACGTTAACTACAGTAAATACAATTTTAAGTAGTTTGTAAAAAAATGAATTGATTGAATAATTTTATGCTATCAACGTATCAGCCTGATTGTTATCTAAATATTTGCATATCGATTTTCATGACCCAATTTATTGGGTTGTTGATTATAGCAATCAATCAAATATATCACAAGATCTGTTTATTAAGGCACAGTTAATGTGCAATTTTAATTTATTCAAATACAATTTACTTATTTTTAATATTATAAGTTCGAAAGTCTGTCTGCCTATATTAATGTCTCTTCCTCACGCTTAAACCATTGAACCGATTTGTATGAAATTTTGTACTTGTGCTTGTTTGAAAACCGAGACAATAATAGAGATTTTTATGCCGGATATCTTACGGGCGCGCGAAATATACGCGGGTGAAACCGTGGAACACAGCTAGTTATAATATAACTAGTGATTCGTACTTGATAGTAGATATTTATTAGGAAATTATGCTTTTGACACGCAAGTAACGTAAATTATTATTTACCTTCCTGCATTAAAAACTGCATAGGACTCGAATA
Organism: Phoebis sennae; assembly: GCA_001586405.1. Taxonomy (NCBI): domain Eukaryota; kingdom Metazoa; phylum Arthropoda; class Insecta; order Lepidoptera; family Pieridae; genus Phoebis; species Phoebis sennae. Next base: position 51,088 of record LQNK01000752.1, read on the forward strand.
GATTTTATTTCGAAGGATAAATAAGTCATTGAGGGGTTATTAATAATATTTAGTTACATCGATAAAGTCGTTATGAAATCACCTGCTGACCTTAATTTGTAATTTGATACGGTCGTGTAGACGGAAGTATCTGTTAGTTGGTTCTGTTTATTTTTGCTTTTAGACTCTACTATATTGAATATTGTTAGTAAAAAGATTTTGAATGCATGCTTTCATATTGCCGGTCTATAAACATGTAACAATACATTATATCGTAAACATTTGTAACTGTGTATTGCATTTTCTCACATTATTTCAATACTAGCCGCGCCCCTACTGATCCCGTGCAAGTTTCATCATAATCCGTTCAGTAGTTTTTGCGTGATAGAGTAACAAACACATACATCCTCACGAGTTTTCGTATAAATAATATTATTAGTCGAGTATTAGGATTAGTACCATTTGTTTTTGGTGCAGTTTAGCCTTAAATTTGAAACGTGTAGTTAAAACAAATGTCAATATCATAAATTGAAATATTTGTTACACTTATTTATAAGCAGTTGGCATTGTAACACTGAATCGTGATTGTGACCGAGAGGAATCCGTGTTAATGCCGCCGCTTCCGCCGATTGTGGACAATGGATGAAACAATGTGGGTTTTATGGGACGAATTTTAATGAGTATTACCTACTGGAAATAATGAAATGAAAACACTTTATTGCTAATAAAAAGTACATAACAATAAAAAACTAGAAATACAGAACAAGCAAAAGGCGGTCTTATCGCTCGGTAGCGATCTCTACCAGACAACCCTTACAATAAGGAGAGAGTATCATTATAAATAAAATAGGTCGGTGAGAAAAAGCAAGACATAATACATAAGACATAAATAATAATTGTTATTTCCACAAAATATTTTATTGATAAAATAAAGTTTTATTAAACCTATATTATAGACAATAAGAAATGTCACTTGATATTTTCTTACAAAAATTGTTTTAGAAATTTAAGTTAAACTAAATTGCTTAGTAGCCAACAAGGCTGATGAATCTATCCATACGGATTCGTCATAGAAGAAAAAAAATATATTAACGCTTTTGATTCGCAAAATATAATTTTGTTAGAATACAAATAACAACTTGACTCGTGAGCGCGTTTTCCTATCACATTAATTTATCATTAGTACCCCGATTTGTCTTAGAACTAAAAACTACTTTTTAAATGTATTTCACTGAATAAAAAAATATTATAATGTGGACATGAATAATGGTCACATAACAATGAGTTACGTACGGAGTTTTTGTTGAGCTTATAATCTTGTATATCAAAATACATGTAAACAGGTGACGAAATATAAATAAGCAAGGTGCATTTTTCTACCTGGTCGGCTAATTTTTTTATTATAAACTTTGTTGGTTTCTTATCTCTTGTATGGTCGAACATAATGGCCTTGCACAGTTCGAAGTTCTTATTTTGTGTTGGTTGTTAAAATATGATATTAAATATATGTTTTTTTCATTCGTAACACAGGCTTATATGCCTAGTTCGAGAGCCAGAGTACCATAAAAGAAATGTATAAACTATTTTGTTGAAATAAATAATACTTGATATTTGATTCGAAGGTTGTTATTCTGTTAGTGATAAATACTGGCGACTTCTTTGTTAAAATGTTAAATAAACAAATGTTTATTACAAACCACAAACTCCTACAAACGCAATTAGGTTACTAGCTACTGCGAAAATGACAATATGTTTATGCGTTCTTACTCATTATACAGTCACATCTTCATTTAAATATGAAAGGATGACACTTTTTGTTCCGTTCTATGAAAACGATAATGTTACCAGACGCATCTGGCGTGGACACATCCGCTTTAAGTGGCCCGTCATGTGCATTGTTGGACAAGGTCGCAGTGACGTCATACAACTATCTGTCAAACTATGCGACATTGTTAGATAGTGGACCTGTGTGACAGAGGAAGATATCTAGGTCTATGTTTTATCTCCCAGCTTGTACGTCCATATGAGCGTTCCTTTTCATGCGTATGTTAATATTGCTAGATGCACCTAGAGGCGCTAGAAGTGGGAAGGCCGCTATGACGTCATAGAGCTATCTGTCAAACTATGTGACATTGATAGATAGTGGATCTGTGTGACAGAGGAAGATATCTAGGTCTATGTTATTGCTCCCAGCTTATGTACGTAAAGTAGACTGTTTCTGTTCATGCATATAATTTTTCTTGATGCATCTAGAGGCGCTAGTCGTGTGCATTGTTTGACAAGGTCGCTGTGACGTCATACAGCTATCTGTCAAACTATGTGACATTGTTAGATAGTGGATCTGTGTGACAGAGGAAGATATCTAGGACTATGTTATATCTCCTAGCTTGTACGTCAATATGAGCGTTCCTTTTCATGCGTACGTTAATTTTGCTAGATGCACCTAGAGACGCTAGAAGTGGGAAGGTCGCTATGACGTCATACAGCTATCTGTCAAACTATGTGACATTGTTAGATAGTGGATCTGTGTGACAGAGAAAGATATCTTTGCCACTGTTTATGCCTCCTGGCTTGGACGTAAGTAAGAATGTTTCTTTCTTTTTAACCGACTTTCTAAAAAGTAGGAGGTTATCAATTCGACCCTATTTTTTTATGTATGCTACCGCATATCTCCGGCGTTAGTGGACCGATTTCAAAAATTCTTTTTGCATTCGAAAGAGTAGAGTGTCAGTACTATAGAAATTTGGTCCAAATCTGTTCATCCATGTAGAAGATATTCCAGTGAACTCCTCGAAAATCACAGAATAAGCTCCGCGGTTAAGGTTTAATGATGTATATCATCTATATACCAACTTAATTGTGACTAGATGATGTGATTAGCCTTCACAGGACACTAAAAATAGAAAAATAATAACTTTTTGCTAAAAAATAGAACCGACTTCCTCACTCTAAAAAGTAGCGTAACTATAATTATTAATAATTTATCATGTACTTGATATGGTTCTTAGAAGCATCTGGACACATTTCCGTTCGAAGTGGCCCGTCATGTGCATTGTTGGACAAGGTTACAGTGACGTCATAGGGCTTACAGGAACTGATATAGTGGGAATGCCTAAGGGGAGGACATCTAGATATCTACGTTTTAATAAAGTACAAAATTTGTGTGGAGATTGGGAACCTAATATGTAGAGGACCTATTTTTCAAGTACAAGATATCTTTTTTAAATAGTTTTTAAACGATTGCATTTTTACAGCCTAGCAATTAGTTCTTCGTCTAGTCTTTTTTATATTAAAGCAAATGTTACATCACATTTGTTATATTTATAAACGCAAAGAATAAATTAATATATTATAATTTATTACAACATATTGCTTACAACCACACTGAACACATTTTTGTGGTTGCTGTAATTATGTAATGTATGCAAATGATAACTTGAATATGTAAAATTTGAATTTACTGATGTTTATTACTTATTCTAAACTTTGCTGCGAAGTATGTTATACAGACGGTCTTTAATTTTAAGTATGCACACTAATTATTCAGCATATAGATGCCTTTCTTTAATATTATAGGTTTTACTTTAATTATTAAATCTATACTAATGAAATGAAAATATTCTTTATTAAACACACCAAGAGAAAAAAAAATATAATGAAGCTGAAGATGGAATGAGGATGGATTTTTGTTTTTAAACTTATCCTTCGAAACTAGGAGAAATTTTAATAATTGTTTCTGATTATGGTAGTTTTATAAGTTAAGTTTCTTATAAACGTATACTAGTTACAATGATAATGTAATCAACTATTATATAGATGAAAATAAAGTATAGCGCGTAAGTTCATAGTTCCATAATGTTTGCTTTCAGTGAACATAATCTGTTTACTTTAGGCCGGGCTTCCGGGGTTTGATGAATTTGTGTGTCGTAAATCTCTGTCTGCACGTGGGGGGTTTGGTGAGACAAGTGGTGGTACCGTCGGCAACGTAATTTGTTTTTATTTAATTGTACTGTCAACAAAAATTGGTGGTTTGTTCACTAAAATTAAGTATCATGATTTTTTGTTACATATTGAATATCTAAGGACGTGTATTTTTAGCTGGATTATTGTTTGTTTATTTATTTATATACTCTTTATTTAATTCCAATAACAATTAATGAAAAAAATGCGTTAAGACATGAGATGGGTAAAGCAAAAAAGGGGCGGCGTTATTGCTACTGAGCGATCCTTCCCAGGCAACTCGTAGCTTAAGAGAGTTCAAGAGAGTTAGAATACATAAATAATAATAGATAATCAATATACATGTTTCAGATACATAAAACTATTAAATATCTAATTAATTGATTAAATTAAATATATAAAATAAAATATAAATTATTTTAAATATGAAATAAACCATTGTGTAGTATAGTAAAGTCTCGATATTTTAGCCGAGTAATTAGGGTGTAATGTAATAAATGCAACTCAGTTTAACTCATACGGAGTTAGTAACTGCCATGGTAACTTGATTGTAAAGTGACTCAAACACCGATAGAATTGCATACAATTGTGTTTTTATCTGTACGATTAGTCATTTATATTGAACGGGTCCAAAATGACTAAAGGTTATTGTTTCATGCACTTATTTGCCCTTATAAAACCCTATACAATATATTAATAAGAAAAATATTAATATATCGGCCAAAATCATATAATTATTACCAGTTATTAAATTACAACGCTGCAAATATTACCAACTTACTTATTCATATAATACATTTTTTCATTACAATGAAAGAAAGAAAGAAAGAAAAGAAGAAAGAAAATATTATATTTGACATACACACAGTTACTATAAAACAAAGATAAAGGATATAAAGAGGTGCTGTACGGGAGTGTGCATGACAAATAGGGCAGCCGCTCAGCGAATCCTGCGCCACAGAATGATCACAGGGCTGATTTTCAGTGACCCCCGTAGTGTAGTATGGCTTTTAGAGTACCAGATACTATACTAATGAATGAATTAATGAAATGAATGCTAATATAACCAACTTTTTATGAAATCCAATATATGAAATTTTAAATATACATTAGTTTTGTATGCAACTGTACATGATACAGTTCGTTTTAACCTGCCATTATAAAAATAACTTGGCGTGCAGGATCAAACTCTTTATCCAGATGAATAACAAATTTCGCTGTCTCCATTTCGTATTGCTGTAGTAAGTAGCTCACTGTGGTATAAAGGGTAATTTTGTAGCTTATAAACGGGAATAGAGCGCGCGGTCTGTTTAACCAAGCTGCTAATGTTATAAAAATAAAAAAAGAATGTTTAATTAACCAATTTTAGATTTACATTAAACTTATGTGTCCCTGTCTTCCAAGCTAGGCGTAGCTTGTGATATGGAAGCCAGTTCCTCCCTACGGAAAAACTGCTGGTTATATGTTCGAAAAACTCGATACTATTGATGAAATAGCATTTATTTATGAACACTATTCTTCATCTATTTGCCTTTGTTAGTACAATTTTTGCATGCGCGGGCTATTTGGTTGTCTCCTTATGAAGTGAGTAATTTCGATTATTGTTACGTGATTGAATATGAAGTTTATACCGGAAATCTCGATACTATTAATAAAATAGTATTTATTTATGAGTATGGCTCCTCACGCCTTTGTTAGAACAATTTTTGCATGCGACGCGGGATATTTGTCTGCCTCCTTACCAAGTTAGTCATTTCGATATTTATGTGATTGAACATGAAGTCTACACTTTATAGGCATGGGTATAGACTCGAGTACGCTCTATGTAAGTTTGTGGTCTATGATTAATTCGTACTCGTCAGTAATATATTCGTGTGTTTGGTATTCATGAGAGCGTGTCACGGCATGCCGGCGGCCGGGGTGGAACTTTAATGTGTGGGGTTGGTTTTTTAATAGTCTTATCATATTTGGGATCTAATGGTTTGGATGTGAAGTTATTTCACTGCATTGTAAAGGGAGAAATTACTATCCTGACTGGATACAAGATGTAGACATAATTGTCTTATTCTTTCCTTTATAAAGCAATGGTGGTTCTCTATTTCAACTATTGACTATTGATTGATGATTTTAACAGTTTTATTTCCAACTAGCCATGCCCGCGGTTTTACACGCGTATCTAACTTCTGATCGCGAGGCTTTTCTGGAATTAGTAGCCCACAAGTTATTCTGGATCCTTAGTCCTTACCTTAATGAATACCAAGTTTCATCACTAAAGGTTCAGTAGTTTTGGGTGTAACAAACACACACACATAGATACATCCTCACAAACCTTCGCATTTTTAATATTAGTAGGGTAAAAAAAAAATATTTCAAACAGATTGGCTATATCAGTTCTAATTCGTCCAAAAATTTCTATTCTTCGCTGGATTTTCTATGATATTAGGTGTAAACAAATAATTTTCTAATAACGGATACCGTGTTAAGCCAGACGGTAGGTATCGGAATAGTTATGCACCTGGCGACTTGATTGCTGTCTTCCGGCTGGTCCCTTCCTGTGAATGTAAATATTGCTTTTATACAATGTTGTGCATATGCATGTCGTAAATTATTATTATCTTATGTGCTGATGTTAGGAATATGAGCACTGCCTTAGCAGGAATTGAGTTTATATCGGGAAAGTACCTACATATATTATCTTAAAAGAAGGACGTCATGTAGCTTAATTGTAATGGACTGCTAAAGTTTAGATAGAATATATCAATAACGCAAAACTCAGCAAATCCCAAAATTCTATTAAACATAAAATCTAAAATATCTGCTAGCGTACAGTTTTCCTTTGAAAATTGTAATATTCGTTCTGACGACGGACGACGTAACCAATTCAAAGCGAACATTTTAAAAGATAACGTGAAATTTCAAAATTCTTTCCAAGATAAAATCTCATACGTCCGACGAGACTACAATTTTCTCTACAAAATGTAAGACTAACGAGGAACGACGTAACATTTTAAACATTAGTAAAGATAGCCCAAAATTCGTTCCAAGATAAAATCTAATCCATCAGACAGTCAATTTCTTTGCAAAATATAAGATATCGCTAACGACTTCGCATTACCAAGACGTAACCATATTAAGGAACAATACAAACAATTCCGCCTGAGTTTACACAAAAGACGTATCTAAGAACCACAATGGTTCCGAATGCTTGGCATTGAAACACGCAAAAAGAACCATGAGTCAACGTGGAGTACTGGATACATTCCCACGAGTGCAAAAAACGTAAACAGTGAGTATAGTCGAAGTAATAATGATCTCATCAAGTCTGATGACGAGAAAATGAAATGGGATAATGTTTATGACAGAGAGGAAACAAATTGTGTGGAATATTAGGACGCTGTCTGTAATTGTTGACGAATCAACTTCGTGTTAATAAGGTTTGGAATGTGTTTTCGAATATCAAGAAACTGACGTTGAATCTTCTCGGCAATTAATTTTTAACATTGCAATTTCTCAGTATTTAGGCGTAGGTAGGTTTAAAAGCGTAGGTCGATAATCGATATCCTTCCATATTATGCTTTAAAATTATCGCTTACATAGTATAAGACAGGGATAGCTTGGGATGGATGATTGAGAACACATTTATTTACTTTTAATAATGCTATTTAACATAGAAATGAGCTAGAAGGTTTGCGAAACAAACTGCGTCACGTTTCCAGCAACACGACACCACATCTCGTATTGTAACCGCAGTAAAATGACACTCGTGACGTCACATGCATGATGTATGCCATGTGCTGGTCTAAAATCTAAACACACCATTAATAGCAGCTATAGTTTACCCTCTGTACCTAGTGCTGTACTGTTTCTCCTACTCATAGAAGTATGACGACTACATGTCACTCACATTTTTATCTTCTCTGAGAAATAGTATAAAGCAATCATTTATAAGATTATTGTACTAGGTTTTCGGATTAAAAAGATTTATGAAAACATTCTACATTTAACGGCATCTGAGAAGCTGCAAAAGTATAGAAAAATAAGTTGTTAATTAATAAATTAAATAATTTCTATACAATCTAATGTTAAAAGTGGACAAACATGAAATGGATCAAATAATACAGTAAAAACAAAAAGGTATAATAGATGTTCGTAACCTCGTTTGGTTATTTGGTTGAATTCTGATTCGCTCCATCTAACAAATAATTCAAGGTCAATATGCATTATTCATAGTTTAATGATGACCAAATTGAAGGCATTTTTGCAGATGATCGAAGAAATGATGTAATGGCTTTATTTATGTTTATTAACTATACGCTATGCGTATTTAAATTAACAATTTGCTTACTTTAACAATATACTCGAGTTAAATTATTTATATTCAGGCAATTCTAAGTAATATTATAGGGAGGGTAGATTTGTTTCTTTGTTTGCATTGAAGAGACTCCGCATCTACTCATCTATCATCTACGACACCGATTAAGATTTGAAAAATTTGTTTTTTTTTTATAGAATCCGTCATTCTGTCTGATGAACATATGCTGATTTATATTATGAAAAAGTAAAGTCGAGTCAGAGAAAATTATCCAACAATGATTATATTTCAGTTCCTTTTTGCCTTTTGGGTCATGAATGACGAAACTTAAAGTAATTCAATTAGAGTCTGTTCTCAAGTCATCTGAATTATATTAGTAGTTTAAGTACGTTTCATATGAATTGAAGACATACAATTAACTGGAGCACCGCCTGTCCCAATCAATGTATTTACCGACGCGTATCACCGTCCGCTGTAGACGGAGTACTTGCTTTATTACGGCGATGACTAATTTTGTTTTAACTTCAGTTGGACCTGTTGTTTTTAATACAATGCGCTGCATATCGGTACTACAATAGATCAACACTTTTGAAGCTAAAATACAAGTGACTCAAATAAGCCAATACATACAGCTATTAGTCAGTAAATATTCAGTTGAAACTGTTGTTTTTTATACGATGTACTGAATATCAGTAATTTTCAAACTGAAATACAAATAGACCAATATGCACAGCTATTAGTCAGAAAATATTCAGTTATTTAGATTCTTTCATTGAGTATCACGTCAATACAATTTTATGCAAACTTTTCTCTTATGTAGCGTATTTCGAAGAGCCCCGACGTTCAAGTTTAAATTGAAGCCTTTCCATTTTCATCCTAACGACTGTCTGATCTTGTCGGTCCATTATTTTCAAAAATACTATCTTCAGTCATTTTTGTAAGTTAAGTACAAACTATTTCACCAATAATTCCGGCAGTGGGTAAGGCCATATCTGAATCTAATCTACTATAATTTTATATCTAGAAATTTGCCACTCCATACTTTAACATGCCAAATAATATTCTATTCTAATAATAATACATACCTGAATTGTTCCATATGATTGATTTTCGAAATCTATATGGGTAAAAGATAAACTAAATGCAATCTGGTAAAGTAATCCGCAATATGTTTTGTCGTATACGAAATTTCACCAGTGAGTGAGTGACCCTAAAAATAAACGAGCCGAAAACTCGTTTTACTCGTGTTATTATCTCTATAAGAATAAGCTCGGCTACGTTATTACATGTTTTCCGTTTTACAGGTATCGCATTAAGTGCTTTTATTGTTCCACATTTGAATTTATTATTAGTTTTCTTCTTAGAAGATTTGTTGCTTCATACTTTGCTTTTTCAGCTTCATTGTTGATATTTCGTATTCAGCTAGCAACTATTTTTAGAATAATATTTATAGCGTCGAGATAAATTCTAGATTCTTTATTAACACACCCACATTGTGGAACGAGACAATTACGGTTTCCTTCATTATTAATTTCTTTGAGCGTTTCATTAATTTTGATGTTAGGGTTTCATTTTGAGATGACTCTGGTGACCTCCTTTCAGTCGTTGCGAGCCGCATGTGTCTCGTGTGTGTTTTAAAAGAGAATTGGGGTTGAAATGTAGGGCTTTTGTGAGAAACTCCAAACTTGTGGAAACAAACTAATGGGTACTTTTTTGATGTGTCTTGTTTGTTGAAAATTATGTGGAGTTCCTGTGTTTATTCGATTTTTTTATTACTGAACTTTTTACTTCAGTTAATTTAGTAACCAGCTTATGTTATTATTACCATATTACCATTTGTTATTTAATTGTCTGCCTTTTTAAATGAAATGCATTAGCTTGGTGTTAAATTGTTCCGTTCTGTCTTATAATTAAACAAATCCAATCTATAGATCTTTAGTTATCAACCACTCATCGTCTGCAATAAATATTTATGTTTACAAGTATGAAGTATAGTTGTTGGATACTTTACGAGGGCTATAAGTGTGTTGATGGCTGAGATGCTCGACCCTGCACAGGGGTCGACGGCCTTACCCACTGCCGGAATTATTGGTGAAATAGTTTGTACGCGATGTATTATGTGATGGATATGGTTTAATTTTAAGTAGGATTAAAATAACTGAGATGATTACTGTTTTGGTTCGTGTTTGAGAGGCGTGGACACATATTGGATAAAACGTATTAGATATGTGTAAACATTATACAAACGAATATATAATTCTACTTTGTTGATACCCGTAAATCTTATCTTAATCAAGTATTGTAATATAATCATAGCATGTCTTATACCTACCTTTCAAATGAAATTACCTAAATGATAGTGAAAACTGGATCAAAATGGTGTTGCGTGGGTAAGAAGCTAGCGGAGATAAAGGCACGCGAACAAAAAATGTTAAATTATGTATTAATGATATGATTAAATTGCCGTATTGTTAGCGAGGAATATTTTTACCAGAATTGAGAACAATTTGTATTAAAATGATTGACAAGACACGTAATAATGTACATAGAAACAGACATACAATTAGATAATAATTTCAGCCTAAATTAACAAATATTGCCGCCTCCTTTATAATGTTAGTTGTTAGTATTCCGTGTAGGCTGCCAAAGATTTAATTGAAGTGATCTCAAAGAGGCCCAGTATAAAATCTCGTTACATAGAAGTACATTAACTTTTGGTCGGCCAAGCATCATATTTATCTGTACTATACAGAATAGGGTATTCAGTATTGATTGTGAGTCATGTAGCCGATTAAATCACGAATACGGCTCTATTGAAATGTAATATGGCGATGCGAAAAGAACCAATATATCTTTGCAATATCATAAAATTTCAATTATTGTAGTTGTAAATATCAGAATTTGACTTTCTAAAATCCAATGGTAAAATTCTGTAATAGCAAACTTATGCAACAAAGGAAAATGTACAAAGAATTGCATTTTCTTTGTGAATATTGCTTCGAGGTCGCGTCTGATACAGTTTCAGGCTCATTGCGAATTTGCAACGTCTTTCATAGAACAATAGAGGGGAATGCACGGCCTGAATCGTGATTGTCATAGGACCGTATAAGATTGTTGTAGGTATTATTATTCCTCAATGCATCTAATTACATGATATGCATTGATTTTTTAAAGGGGTCTAACATGGTTAACTCATGTGAATTTCGAAAAATAACTAAAGATTGATATCGATACGTTAAATATTTAATTAAAATCTGATTCGACAGACAATCCCGTAATACAGCAAATCGTGTGTAACAATGAGTATGTTCTTCCGCGCACCAATAGTCGATAAATCGTTAGTGGCATTCCGCAGGGTTCGATATTTGTTCCACTTTTTTTCACATTTTTTTCACATTTCACATCAGAGTCTAGTCATTTATGTTCAATAATAATTTTTTTAACAATATTATAGCTGTTATCGCTTAACCTATATTCGAAACTACAAAAACAATTGACCTCGTTTAGCAAATACTCAACAAAACATTGCAGTCAACGATTTAAAAACATGCATTATTATTTTATGTATTGTACCGAAGCTAAGTTGGAAATTAAGTTGTTTGCTTTTACAAACTCAGTAAATGGAAGGAAAGTTATAAACAGGTACGACTATAAGAGAATTTATTTAATGTGTCTGCTATTGAATCTGTATTTTTATGTGGTGTAACAGTGTTACATAATCGAATTATTAATGAATTGATACATTAACTCTTATAATTTAAATATTTCATAATATAAGCTTTCGCTGTTTTCAATAGGAAATACGAGACGTTTGTAAATTTTATTTTGGTTATGATGCCTATTATAAAAATTTTGATATGTTACTATACTTTTGTTCATTTTTAAATAACCTTGACTATTATTCGTTTGGCAATGATCTTTAAACTGAAGAATTTCGTTGTTCTTCGTATTCCACGGTCTTCATTCATGGCGTTAATGTAAATAAACTAAAACATAAACACGGCTAACACTGAACAGAGCGAGATGGTCTGATCTAACCGCTATTTGCATGTCGGTAGGGTAATGAGGGACACCGGTATGTACTGTTAGGTATTGCCTTAAAGGGATAGGTGCTTTGGTTACGGTACAGATAATAATCTTTCTGCAATCGTTATGTGTATTCAATTTGCTCTGTGTTTTTGTATGTTAAATAGTAACTATTATAACTAAATATAGGAAAACAAGCTGCTCTGGGCGGCTTAGCTTTTGTAGCATGATGTTACATAGCCTTCCTAGATTAATGGCTTTAGATCTAACACAAAATATTTTTTCAGTAGTTTCTGACATTTGCGCGTTGTAACAAACAAATTCATCAGGTTTATGTTATAAGTATATAGATTATTTATTATTTAAGCTGTTGTACGTACCTAACATCAGTGAGTAACTTGGATAATGTCGCTCATGATATCAGATAAACGAGCGCAGTTAAAACTCCTGGCTAAGTATTTTATATTAATTATGAAAAATTGTATAGAACGCGAAATTTAATGTTTTCGCTTTGAAATTTTCACTTCTGTTTTTAAGATGATTACAAACATAATTATGAGTCAGTCATTTTCAATTATCGCCTGTATTTCAGTATCCGTAAGATTTAATTCTCATGCGGCCGCTGGTGCAAATTGCATTATACACGGTCGGGTGATTTTCAATTATATTTACACACGGTTAAAGTTGAATTTCGTCCAAATCGGATACATTACGGGTAGTTCGACAAGGAAATACGATAGCAGATTGCTTCCCAGATTGCGTCTGGGCTGAAATTTCGTTTGCGAATTGATGCGGTTTACACGATTGCGGTTTGGAGTTTGTACGTAGGAATACTGTAATTGTGTGTTATCTGTGTTTGAATAAATTTATTAATTTACAATGTTGTGGTTAAAACCCAAGTGTTAATGATAACAGTTGTGTGATTTTTATAGCCGTTGATACCTCGATAAATGTTAATAATGCAATGATTAAAAATAATGAATATTGTAAATTTTAAAACATCAACATGAGCTTATTTATATCGAGTTTTTGATAACTTTATTGTATACTGAATGTTACTTATTTACATAGATTGAACTTAAATATTTAAAAATATTGACTGTAACTAAATTGTTCTTGTATAATACGAGTGTAAAGAACGTAATTACGCGAGGATTAATCAGTTATAATTAAAACCGGATATTGTGTAATATTATTGGTTAATTAAGTAGCGATGGAGCAGGTGCAGATAATTATCTAGAGATTGACGAACTAATAAATATTTTGCAGCGTAGATGGTAAAGAATTTGCATAGATAAAAGTGGTTTCATTTGTTTGAAAGATGTAATGAGTCCCTTATGTTGAAAGAAACTCGAGGCAAATAAGGCAAATAAAGCTCGAGGAAAGTAAGACAAATAAATAGGAAACTATAAATAAACAATTTCTGATTTTAATCTTTTGTCAAAAATACGAATAAAAAGTAACTTTCAAATTCATTTTTGTCCAAAACCTAGTGTCAAATAAACTTTAAAGCATTCTTAAAATCTTAAAGTGGGTGACGAAACTTAGATCTTACTATCAAATATTCTTAACATTTAACGAATATAGTTCTCAAACGGTTCCCTTAGTCTAAGTAGACATCTATAGCGTGACTTGTGAAAACTTTTTGATTTATATTTGATCCCAAGAGGCACCCCGAGCTTGTATATTGCGTGTGAAATGCAACGCTGTCAGTCGTCACGTAGCGACATTACCAACAAATCGCTTGACATGTGCCTTGGGAATCGAATTCTATTTCTTTTTAACCGACTTTAAAAAAAGGGAGGGGGTTCTCAATTCGATCGCATTTTTTTATGTATGTTACCGCATATCTACGGCGTTTGGAGACCGATTGGAAATTTTTGCATTCGAAAGAGTAGTGACAGTGTGGTCCCATAGAAGTTTGGTTTAAGTCTGATCATCCATGTGGAAGATATTCCAGGGAACTCCTCGAAAATCAACATTTTTTTTGCGAAAAGTTATCATGAGAATTATTGTTAAAATATTTTTTTTACTCTACTGACCGACGACACTGTTCGAATGTCCATTTCTTTGGCACGCTCTACGTCGAAACGGCTGGACAGATTTTCAAATGTAAGGTTTAATGTTTTTTTTTGGATTTGTTAGAATTGTGGTAGACTTAGGCTATATAAATTGTCAAAATGGCGTTCGCAAATCAAGAAAAGGATGGATTATATTTTTCATAGATAATTGAGTCGGTTTTTTTCGTAGATAATTATTTATTTTTACGTAATGTGTGTATAGAAAAATCTTTCTATACCTATAGCATTTGCATGAATGACCAGTTTTACAAGTTATCGTCGAGTAAGAGTAGTATTTCGTCGAGTAAATGAAAGTTTTTATATAAAAACTGGTACTATCTACTATACGCATAATTCGCAATGTCCATTCTCATAAGCAATCTCATGAGCATCTTTCATAGGTAATACTAGAAAGTTTCTATATAAAAAATTGTTTCGAGTCCACAACTATACACATTCTGTTTATGAGTGAGTATATTTCTAGTAAATTCGCAAGAATGACCAGTTTCGCGACAGGTTAGCGGCAATTTAGCGCCTCGAGCCGTCCACTTTCCCGCGTAGGCGACTCAAATGGCGATGAATTATTTATTCCGAATAATTGGAACGCAGGTAACATTCGGATTGGTGTCTTATCTGTGTCACATGAAGGTGAAGCCATAAGCAAAACAACTATGGGTTGCCATTCTTTAATGATATTGAGAATCTGGATTAAAAGGGGAATAGTCTGAAGTTTACTTCACTGCATAGAAAAAGCTACAAAGATTTTTCTTTACAGTCAAGCAGGCAAACGAGCAGACGGGTCACCTGATGGTAAGTGATCGCCGCCGCTCATGGACATCAGCAATATTAAGTATTGCGAATACGTTGCCGGTCTTTAAAGTGTCTAAAGATATAGATAGGTCGCAAATAAAAGTTTTACATTTGTCAGGGTCCTCTGCTATCTCCGGTCCTTCTCTTAAGATATGTAAATCCTAAAATCGAATAGTCAGATCCCGACTTTCAATTATGTTCACTTCACTGCATAGGAAAAGTCTCAAACATAGGTCGCAAATAAAAGTTTTACATCTGTCAGGGTCCTCTCGTATCTCCGGTCCTTCTCTTTAGATATGTAAATCCTAAAATTGAACGTTTAGCCTGCATCGACAGCAAAGTGGCAGATAAATGCAATATAAAGATCGTAAGACTCGTAAGCGGCAGCGGGTCGACGACCTGCGCATGTGGCATGAATGGGAAGCTTTTGTTTTGGAAATAGATTTATTGTTCACCTATTAATGTTATTTGAATGAATCGTATCTGGGTTTGTTTTAACTGTGCGTTTTTTGTGCGGAATGCGGATGCTTTTACGTGTTATTGGTCGCTTATTTTTGTATTCGCGTAGTCTTAAAACGTATGGTTTATCTCAGGTATTGTATCGTGAACTATAAGCATCCTTTTTATTACGCCGTTGCTCTATATTTTTAACTCACATTTGCAAATGTGGATAAAAAGGTAAAGCCTAGTATGTAACTTAAAAAATTCCAATTTGATTTTTTTTTGCTTTTAGATAGACCAATAATTGCTTAATTGCTGACAGTACAATATCGTAGGATATGACAGTTGTCTTCATGATTGTTTCAAAAATTGTGTGTCTACCTCCACTTATTTCCACTGCAAATAATGTATAAAAAACTGCGTTTAAAAACCTTTAAAATTATTTTTTTTTACTAAGTTATATTATTCTACAATCTTCTTTGTGTAATGGTATGTAATAAATGCAGTGGTAGCGCAGTCAGTGTACAAACAGTTGGTCGGAAATTGGCCTCATTATGCAAAGTATAATTAACGGCGGGCTAACACTTGTGCTGCGAAGCACTTGTTACTGGTTAAATAGACCAATGTCGAAATTGCATCATTATCTATGATAGAATATTTGTTTACAAATTCCCGCTGGTTTAGGGGTTAAGTGCGTTAGGTGTTACAACTGAGAGGTCCTGGGAGCGATCCCCGAAAGCTGATCGTCTAAAAATTGTTTCACCATTCGAACGCTACATTATCCACGAGTGACATAAATTATATTTTATGAGCTATGTATATATCCCGTAGCATCAACAATGATAATTAATTTATAAAAATTTTTATGTAAATTTAAATTAACGGCGCGCTAAGCACTCGTTGAATATTGTTAGAATGTCGAAATCACATCATTAACGTTGATATTAGGAGTTTTCAAATAACTAACAAATTGATTAATAAATTATTTTATTATGCAAATTTTTCATAAACAGCCAGCGAACTTGCGATAACAAACACTCCTGTGTGTAAAATAGACCATTTTTATTATTCTGACCGTTCATTTTAATGTTACAGATTTATTATTTTCTTATTTTTAAAAGGGCTTAATCAAAATTTGATTATGCTGCCCCAATTACAAGAGAACAGAAAATATATTAGCTGTTTACAAAATAACATAAACATAAAAATAAATTTAACTTAGGTACATCTTAAATCAATTGATTAATTTAAAAAAACGTGAAAACGTCATTTTTATAGAGGCCTAAAGTTTAAGCTTTTATGACTGTGTGAATGACTGCAGATTTGCGAATTCGAAAATTACCCCTAAAATGAATTTGAATTTGAATAAGATGCTTAAAAAGAACTAACACTTAAAGAGCTTATTCAAAAATACATTTGTTGAATTAATTAAATGACAATGTGGGATGATAGGCGCCCGCATAACATGTGGTCATAGAAACATGGACGGGAGATGAATGAAGATCATTCTTGTTCTGTGTTGTTGTGGTAATAGCCGAAAGCAATATTACGACGACTTTAAGAGCTGTGCTCAATATAGACGGTAAAGGCTTGGTTACAAATGTAATTAAACACGTCTTAATTGATGATCGGGCTAAGTAGGTATCACAGAAATGAATAATCGAAACGCAAAGATAAAAACGTTAATTTTACTAAAATACTAAAGGTATTTTAGTAAAATTAACGTTTTTATCTTGAAACACCATAAAATTGCTTTAAAATGCAAGAAGGAATAACAGGATTATTAACTCGTGGTAAGTGTTTATGAGGTATACGAAAGTTCGTTTGGGAGCTTATCGAAATTAATATCCCATAGAATATTCATGAACGAGTAGGATGTCATTTGTTTTGAATTATCATCCTATACAAATGTCAACGAATATTGCTTAGTACATGCAAACCATGCGGGTCACCTGATACCGCGCGACGGCCATTAAGATGCCCTAACACAGTGGTCCCCAACCAGTGGTGCGGAGTGATAATAATCAGTCAATGATTACAAATTTGTCTCTCCCACTAAGTAGACCTGCTACATCCTCGACTGCATCGCCGCTTAACATCAGGTGTGGTGGCAGGCAAACGTCTACCTATATGTTACAAAAAAAAGAATTTACTTGAGTCAAACTTGTGAAAACGTTTTTAAATGTCTGCATCGTTATCGCTGCTGAGGACTATAAAAGTGGACCTCGGCCAATAAAAGGTTGGCAACCCATGCCCCAGCAAGATCGTTAATTTGATTTTAATAGTACAATGTATTAAATGTAGCGGTTGCAGGAGTCGGACCGTTATCGAATCAACATAAAAACAATGAGCCGGTACAGCAGGCGGTAGATGACGCCGTGTCGCGAATATCAAGTAGTCAGCTTATTGTTTGTTGGGGCTAGCGAGGAATTGTTAATTCTTGTTTGTTAGATGCAAATAAAATGTTTAAAAGCATCTTTATACTTCATACTAATACCTGCTTGGAGTAATACCAAAAAAACAAGAAATATGTAGATCTACAAAAACAGAAATTTTCTTAGAAGTATGCAGAAAATGTTGGCGGGTATGATGTTGACGTAAAGAACATAATAAATAATAGCCGATAAGTATCTAGCTCTGTTAACAGCTCGTAAATCTTAATCGTTTTGATTGTTTGAGATTGAATATAATTCTGTAACGAAAATTGCTAAGGTAAAGGTTGTTTGACGGTGGAAGTTAAATACTGCAAAATTTTTTTTTTTAAACTTTGCAAAAAGTATATATTAATAATGCGGTAACAATGGTTTCGCGTCGTGCATGCAAAATTATGCAAGCTGGTTAGCAGTGTCGTAAATTTTTAAGCGTACATAACATCAAGCCCTCGGGGGTGGTACAGTAATGAATTCTGCCGGCGCTCCCCCGGGCCTAAATTATGCCATTCTGAATAGCAGTGCCTTACGCGTTGCAGAAAATCGTGCGTCCTGGGAAATAGGTTGGTTCGCGGTAAATAGACGCTTTATGGACCGGGCTTGACTATTAACCTTGCTCCCTGGGGATGTTGGGAGCATTCCGTGCTTCGGCGTAGATAAAGCGTAGATAAAGGTCTGCGTTGAAGGCTTTTGTAAAGTCTTGTGTTGTTTGTCCCATTTTCTTTCTATCGATCGTTTGAGAGCTAAATTATGCCATTCTGAATAGCGGTGTCTAAACGCATTTTGGAGTAGTCAGAAATAGAGTGGTAAATAGACGCTTTATGGACCGGGCTTGTCTATTAACCTTGGTCCCTGGGGATGTTGGGAGCATTCCGTGCTTCTGCGTAGATAAAGCGTAGATAAAGGTCTGCGTTGAAGGCTTTTGTAGCCTTGTGTCGTTTGTCCCATTTTCTTTCTATTGATTGTTTGAAAGCTAAATTATGCCATTCTAAATAACGGTGTCTAAACGCATTTTGGAGTAGTCAGAAATAGAGTGGTAAATATTAACCTTGGTTTTTGGGGATGTCGGGAAAATCCGTGCTGCTGCGTAGATGAAGTTGTGCGTTGAGGGCTTTTGTGATGTCTTGTGTCGTTTGTCCCATTTTCTTTTTACAGATAGTTTGAGAGCTAAATTACTCCATTCTGAATAAGGGTATCTAAACGCATTTTGGACTTATTAGAAATAGGTTCGTTCGCGGTAAATAGACACTTTATGGACCGGGCTTGTCTATTAACCTTGCTCCCTGGGGATGTAGGGAAAATCTGTGCTGCTGCGTAAATGAAATGTAGATAAAGGGCTTTTGTGAAGTCTTGTGTCGTTATCTTTCTATTGATCGTTTGAGAGGTAAATTATGCCATTCTGAATAGCGGTGCCTTAACGTATTTTGAAATAGCGTGTGTCCCCGGAAATAGGTTGCGGGTTCTTGGTAAATAGACGTTTTACGGGCCGGGCTTGTCTATTAATCTTGCTCTCTGGAGATGTGGGGAAGATTGCGTGCTGGTGCGTAGATATGGTATGCGTTGAGGGCTTGTGTGAAGTCTTGTGTCGTTTTTCCTATTTTCTTTTTTATTGATCGTTTCACTGCTAAATTATGTCATTCTGAATAGCGGTGTCTTAACGTATTTTGAAATAGCGTGTGTCCCCGGAAATAGGTTGCTGGTTCGTGGTAAATAGACGTTTTATGGCCCGGGCTTGGCTATTAACCTTACTCTCTGGGGATGTAGAGAAGATTGCGTGCTGGTGCGTAGATAAAAGGGTGCGTTGAGATGGCTATTGCAAAGGGTGTTTCAGTTTCTTTCTATAGATCGGTTGATGGTTAAGATAAGGGGCAAATACAAAAGCATACGCGTACATACCTTCATATGGATATATAAAATTTATAATTAAGTTTTAACATACATTGTGAATATTTCATATTTTTCGGATACATTTTTGTTTGTAGTAAATAAATATATTAGAAAAAACCGCCTGTATCTTATTTTTTTTATAAAGAGATTTATTTATTATTGTTACAATAACGTAATTTGCATTTATATCTAGAAAAGAAAGACAAAAAATATATTTCAAATAGAAGCAACCAAAATGAGAATTATTTTAAAGAAATTAACGACCTATCCAATTTAATGTCTTCCATTAAATGACCTTAACCTTATACGAATACTTAGAGATTTCTAATTTGCATTATCCATCCATTCCGTTTTTTCAGGACGAGGAATCTTTAGAGTCGTCGCGCACGGTGGCCAACATCACCCACCACAGCATCATGTACGCGCCCAAGTGCCTGGTGATCGTGTCGAGGCAGGACTATATAGACACGTTTCGGGTGAGTACTGTAATGTATGCTGTATACTTTGTATTGTTGGTTCTTAGGGGAATTGTACGTCATTTCTATTTAGAGAAAGATAAGTGACATTCATAAAGAAATCATTGAATTAAAAAATCAATAAATGACTTACTAATCAATCAAATCATATCAGGTATTTTTTTGTCTGTGTGATTGTGTCTAATATTGATCACCTCACAGTGGTTAGCCCCTAGGCGTTACCAACGAGAATTGCCTTGGTGCAATCGCAGTTGGAAAGGTGAAAAAAATGGTTTAAATGTTATGTTAAATTTTGATCACTGGAACGCATTTAACATCCGCTGAATAGACAACCCGGGACTTCACTTGTATCAAAAGTTGCAATTAATTGTTATTTAGAATTTGAGGTGCTTTACAAAATCTGCAGTAACTTTCTTTTTGAATTTCTGCAGTAACTTTTTTCGTCGTTTTTTATTTTAAATATTGTTTTTGTGTTTCTTTTATTATTATTACTTTATTATAGTGGATCATTTTAATTTTTGGTTACGCTAATCAATGTAAGGCCCCACAAGACAGGCTAAGCCTAGTGCGGGGTCTATTGATAATATTGTTAGAAAATAGCATAGAATAGAATAGAAAATGTTTTTATTCATGTAAACTTTTTACAAAGTACTTATGAATAGTAATTTTTTTTAATTTATCACCTTTTCGGAAAGTCGATTCTAAGCTAAAAATTTAATTTGTTGTTTATCTGGCATAAAAATATATTTTTATTTATTTATTTCGCAGAACTGCCTGGGTATAATCTACACAGTGTGGGTAGAGAACCTCGGCGTGCCGCTGGAGACGCTGGTGGGCAACCTGGTGGGGTGCGTGCTGGTGCCCCCCCCGGGCGGCCCCCAGGTGCGCTTCAGCATCGGCGCGGGCGACCGCCAGGCGCTGCAGCCGCCCGCCGCGCCGCCGATGCCGGTCACGCACACCTCCGTGCATATGTTACTTAGGTTGTTAGGTATGTTGCGGTTCTGGTATTTCAGGAGTGTAAGGAGAATTTGGGTTTTGAAGAGTGGGTGAAAACTGAAAATTCATGGGTACAGAAGTCAAACTTGCACTTTTTTATTTAATGAGTAGAGCCTATTTGACCCTATTTGGGCGCTCTTATGAACTATTTTTTTAAAAGCAATGTTCTTTATCTTTTAATCACTAGCTGATCGGTGGGGCTTCTCTCCCGTAGCGTAATGTTATATATAAAATTTGAAAATATAGCCGTTATATAGCTTAAATATGTTACTCGTGGATAATTTAGCTATTGAATGGTGAAAGAATTTTTTAAAGTCAGTAATCGGTTCAGTAATCGGTTTTGAGCTTGTTCGTTACAACCAAACAAACAAAGTTTTCCTGTTTGTAATATTAGTGTACAAAAATTTATTTATAACATCAATGTTTTAAGGAAATGCAGAATTTGACAGAAAGACTGTCTTTCTATCTATTTTTAGGTATAGTTAAAAACTAAAGTTAAAACTAGTGTCCGTCTCATTCCAGGTATACACAATTCAGTCACCCTCTGGTGCGCCGTGATGAGCGAGCACAAAGTCCTCTTAGTGTCACTGGCGGCTGCGCGGCTATCGGCCGTTTGCCGCGCGTTAGCCGCGCTGATGTTCCCCTTCAGATACGCTCACGTGTACATACCGTTGTTGCCCGCCGGGCTGGCGGAGGTGTTGGCCACGCCCACGCCGTTCCTGATTGGTGTGCATTCGAGTTTGAAGGAGGAGGTCTCGGAATTGGTAAGTTCTTGGTGCTTTTATAAAGCGTAGGTGTTTACTTACTTTTCGCGGAAGAATGCTACGGCGTGCCCGTGAGCCCTCCACAAGGTGTGTGAAGGAACATCGAGGGGTTTCAGTTGGTGCAAGTTCGACATAAACCGGTCGTTTCCCCAAACGGCTGGGTATGCGAAGGCATTGGCCCCTGCTAAAAAAATGAAAAAGGTGCTTACATACTTAACACTAGTATTTAAATATTTTGTCAAATATCAAATCTTTATTTGTATTTAATAAGACTGGGTCAATGATGATTGAATATACAACTTCGTATAGTAAAACATTAATATCAGCATAGACTTAGTAGTTAATTGTATTATGTAGCTCTAGGCTTTAGATATTTTTATTCCGTCATATTACATTTATATTCATTAGGGACCGGCAACCTGACTTATTCACCTACCTGTAACACAGACCAATCATTAGTTTTGACATTGGTTTATTTATTTATTTTATTTATTTATAAAGATGACAGAGATCTAATACATCATAAAATATTTACCAAAATTTTTGTAATTTCTTTCAGCTAGACGTGATAATAGCAGATCTGGACACAGGCTCCCTCCACATCCCCCCCAGCGTGAACATCCCCCGTCCAGAGGGCAAGCTGCTCTCGTCCCTGCAGGACTCGCTGGCGCTGGTGCTGCAGCCGGAGCTGCGGTCCGCAGACTCGGCCTTCGCCCCTCCGCCCCCGGCCGCGTCACTGCCTCATATGCTCGATAAGGAGATCAGGGCGGTGTTTATGAGGACGCTGGCCAAATTGTTGCAGGGTTATAGGTGGGTTCTAAAGTATGAGAGTCTCTTTCATTCATTTTTAAAGTTTTTACTAAATTGTACTCACTCTAAATTTTGGTTTTTCTTCATATTCCAGTCCTAAATGTTTTACATTTTTAACTTACAAATAATTCCATGATTGATGAAATTATATTATCTATACAAAATATTGGCTAGTTACAGAGTACCCACAATATCCTATGCTATAAATAGCTATGCTATTTCCAGTTTATTCAGAACTAAATAAATCGATAATTGATTTCCAGGCATTGCCTCACCATCATCAGAATCCATCCGTCCCCAGTGCTGACATTCCACAAGGCCGGGTTCCTGGGGGCCCGGGGCCTCTCGCAGTGCCCCTTCGCGGAGAGGCTGCTCGACTCCATGTTCTTCAACGGGCTGGTGGCGGAGCGCGGCCCGCCCTGGAGGCCCACCGACATCTGGGACGAGCTCGTGCAGTGAGTGTCTAGTGCTGCGGCCCAGGGCCCGGGGCCCTCGCGCAGAGCCCGCTCGACTCCATGTTCTTCAACGGGCTGGTGCGGAGAAAATAGGAGAAAGCAACGATGCGTCAAACAAGAGGTCATTGTATACGAACGGTGCGGCGCCGCAACGTAGTTCTGTAGTAGCGGTACCGTGGGTACCTCAGAAGTGTTGGACAATCTGCAACTGAGCGGTGTCACTTCGACGTCGCAACGTATGCCCCTCCCCGTCTCATCTCTGTGGTTACAATTCCGGTGCGTTAACGCAGCGCCTCGTGTGGCATGCCACAGATATTTCTATGTAAGATGACGCAGCGACACCGCACCGGCGCCGCACCGCCAGCGCAACGCGCCGTGTGCTGTCGTACTTTCGATTTAAAAAATAAGAATAATAAGAAATTTTATTAAAATTTATACATCTAGGTCTACTTTCAAATTTTATGCTCATCATTGTAATAATTGTTTATTCAACTCAAAGTTGAATCATATTTTAATCACTTTTTTCTTTTGCAGAAACCTACCGGAGCAGTTGAGATTGGAAGCGCTAAATCCAGAATTAGAGTTACAGCACATACAAGAACTAGCAATGCAACTACATTACAACGAAAATCCTAATCCTCAGGTATTTTACCTTAGTTGAATGAAAAAACACATAAATATCTATCTAGATAAATATATCAATAATGGACAAAATTCTTAGTACACATTATTTGTTTTGTAAAGTACTTAGTTTTTTAAATTATTGAGAGATTTAATATCAGAGATCTGAGTGGTTTGAGTAGTACTTGTCCAATCCCTTGTGTCAATTTCGAGCAAAAAATGTAACCAACTTGCAAACTGTATGATTAAAAATAGAAAAAAATAGTACATACAAAGCACAATATCAGCTATTTATATAATATTCTATATTAAATGCAATGTTTCTCTCCAGGTATTCCAACAGCGAATACTGCGTCCGCCAGAGGGCGCAGCGGCTCGCATTCACCAACCGCCTCTACCGCCTCTATCGGCTGCCAGAGTGCAACAGGTCATCGATGAACTGGCCGCGAGGAATAATAATGCTGATAAGTATGTACTCACCTTTATAGTGTTAGTACTAAATTATCCAGTATGTTAATTAAATTTGATTTGGATTGTATAAAAACATGATTTGTCTAATAAGTGCTACCCACTAGCGCAGTAAGCTTAGTTGTATTTTTGATAACTTTACTGGTTTGTTGAGATCTTGTGTTAATTGTTTTTCTTGGTATTTGATCATAAATTTATGAGGTAAAAAAATTGGTCTAAAAATTAAAAAAGAAAAAATACACTATGTAGTGATCATTTTAGTTAAGATTAAGTATGAAAAGTACTTTAAATTTAGCAAAATTAAGTTTAAGAAATTTACTTATCTTTATTGTAATTTAGGGCAGATTGTGAGGAAATAAAAGACGTTTATTTTATTTTATTTATTTATTTTATTATGAAAACTACTTTGAATATAATGAGTTCACTATTATTGTCAATATCATTAAAAGAACCTTAATTATACATTAATATCGTAGACTGCAAGCAATCAGAATGCCAGCACCTCGCATTATCCCGCCCGCAGCGCCACCTACCGGCGCCGTCGAACATTCACAACTTTTGCTAACCAATTCTGCTAGGAGATTAGAGGTGAGTCATGAATCTTTATATCACTTGATTATTGTTTTAGTTATCTTGTAGTAAATACTGGTATAACTTATTTATTGGAGAAATTTTGGTCAGAATGTTACTTGATAAGTTTTCTAATTCCAACTGTAATAAATTAATAGAGGGATTATGTAAAATAAGATCGAACCGCGAACGTA
Organism: Phoebis sennae; assembly: GCA_001586405.1. NCBI lineage: Eukaryota > Metazoa > Arthropoda > Insecta > Lepidoptera > Pieridae > Phoebis > Phoebis sennae. The sequence goes on from LQNK01000752.1 coordinate 76,346, forward strand.
ATCGTAATCGGCCAATTATTGAAGTCAGTTAACAACAAATCACAGCTAGTCATAAAGACTATTAGCAAAGTGAGGGTGCAAAAAGATGGGTCGTGACGTCAATAAAACGTTCGAGCACCAACACATTATACGCACTAATGCGCTCAGATACGAATGTACCTGCGTTTTTATTAGACTACTAGTCGGTTAATAACGGAAAATTGAAAATTTCTCGAATTTATAATATGTCGCCGGCATTACTTATTTACTTCACATTATCAATAATTGTATTTTTCACTTATTTTTTTTATTATTGTATTTTCTTCATTATTATATCTAACTCTTTTCACGTCAGGTGCTCCGGTCGTGCATAGCGGCGATCTTCGAGTGCCGCTACGCGGACGCGCGCAAGTCGTTCCCGGCGGTGC
>LQNK01000752.1:114929-152473 GCA_001586405.1 Phoebis sennae
CCGCCCCCACCCTTTCTAGGCCAATGTGAAATTACTACTTTTATACAGCGTGTTAATGAACCTTGTCGATTTCTGCAAAGTGTTTCTACTGGGGACATATCTAATTAGGGGAAGCTTGATTGATCTATAATTAAATTAAAAATAATAGAAAATTGTTCTAATTTCTCATCGGTTTCTTTAGGTTTACTCTATTGACAATATTGGTGTTTATCATTGAAAATAATACTATTTGCAAGTAAATCCACTCTATCAAAAACTAGCTGAGCTCCGCGGTTTCACTCGTATATATATCCCGTTTCCTTAGGTTTTTCGGGATAAAAACTAATAAAAGAAAATCCAAATCGGTCCTGAAGTTTCGGAGCCGATTCAATACAAACAAATATTTACTCTTTATAATATTATTATAGATAAAAAAACTTTTATCTAAGAAGAAAAATAAACATTTTTCTTTGATCTGTATCATAAAATTTCTTACCAAGAGTACAAAACAAAAATGTCTACATGGCTCAACAACACCGAAATACGACCACCAGACTATCCTTACCTTTTATAATACAAAGAGGATTAAAGCCTCAATACCCTCTTTACCACAAAGCACTGGTGTTCAACGGCACTATTCCTACAAAATAGCTAGTCTACATTTAGGTAGACTAGATAAGCGGACGGCTAATTCCCTGCCTTCCGCCGGCACCTGGATTTCTAGGTCACTGCGATTCACAGTCAACTAATGTATAACGTGTATAATACAGACAATAGTGATTGTGCCTAAAAGAATAAGGTTTTTAGGTACAAGCTTATTTTCGGTACTCATTTTTAAATTGAACACGTATTTCTCCAAAAATATTAGTTACCTGAAGTAACTGTTCGGTAAACAATATTCTTAAGTAGACAGGTCGCATTTGGAGAAAAGTTTTAATATGCAAATTCAACAAGTTACTCGCTTATGCTATTCTTATTCAATACTCAGGTAATTATGTACTTTGTCTCATAAAACCTATCCTATCCTGACATAATAAAGTATGAGATTTGGTAAACCTTTCAATTGATTCTCACATAATTGTATTTCACCTTACGATAGTAACAACTAAAAGGAGTCATTAAAGAAGAAATAGCAATAAAGTTACTGTAACACAGCCACCAACAAATTTAGAGCTCCCAGGACAGCTGTCGGCAAATTGCCTACTGCCAACTGGAGACGAGTTAATGTAATTTTGGGGGCAAAATGTTTGTACTCCCCAGCTTTCATAAAAATTACTTTTTTTGATAAGAAATGTAGACAGTTATACCTTGCGGTCGCCTGACAACAATCATAATGTCGTTGGTACTAGTGTAACAAGTAAAAAGAAATTACATTAAAGTGTGGTGTGGCCATGTGATGTGGCACAATTTGGGAGTTCTTATAGAAAATGAGAACACGTCCTTTTGTTTTAAAGTGTCATTTAATGTCTCTAATAATATACGATGCAATATTATAAGATGATGATAATAATAGCTCCCCCTGACCAATTTTCGGTCATGGTGGTCAATCTCAAGAGTGACTAACCAGCTGCGCAGGAGATATTATAGTGTGCGAGTGTATGCGCGAACACAGGTGCACTCTCTATATATTTACTCTCATAACCCGATGGGACAGCGGACAGATTCTTTCATTCATTCATTCATTCATCGCCAACTTCCAGACTCAGGGCTGTTAGAAATTTCTTTGTCAGAAAAATCCCAATAACATTTTACACAATTTGTGCTCAAACACCTGTAGCAGCAATATTGAGTGCTCCCAGGACAGCTGTCGGCAAATTGCTTACCATCCTCTCGGGGATAGTTAACGTTATCCTGGAGCAAAATTTGTACATTTTATATGTTTTTCTCAACTTGGAGGAAGAAACTAGAACTTTTACTTATCCATTTGGGCTTCCTCTGAGACTATATACTTATTTACATTTTTATTTATCAACCAAAGTTGCAAGTTTGTCAAAAACTTCGTGTGGCTTATTGTGTCGTACTTCATTTAGACAAAAATTAATAGAATATGCAGCTAAACATGTAATTGCTAGAGAAGGAGATACTAGAAATATTCATTATGAAAGATCAGTGAGAGAATCTCCAGCGACCCAGTTTTTTACACCACACATGGTATAATTTTAAATTACTAAACTGGAAACCTTTTCAAATTAGGAGGTATAATAATATTGTTTGTTGAAGTCACACCCTAATCGCAGGAACTACTGATCCAATTTCAAAAGATATTTCTGTTATACCTACGTCGACAATTAGTTGAGGAAGGCTATATAAGATTATACTACGGCAGCGAAGCCGTGTAGATCAACTGATTACTTTTAAACAAGAACAATCCAACTTTTTTACATATTTCTAACAATATTTCCTCATCTCCTGTAAGTAATTGTATTTCCAATGTAAAGACATCAAAACACCGGAGCTATAAAAGCCCACATATGAGTTACAGTATCTTTGACTTACTTTGCCATCGTAAATACAATTATATGGCACGGAATGAAGAAATACGACCTCTCGTGCTGATAACTCAATTGAAGATTTAATTATCTGTTAGCTTTTCTTCATAATAAATAAAACCTAACATTTTTATTAGAATTATTTTTATAATTATTGAGTATAAATAATGGAATAATTTACATTAGAATAAGAGCAAGGTAAACTATATAAATATGAAGAAATTGTGAAGTAAAAATCACAATTATATCTTTCCATAAATGTATAATAATTAAAACAATACATGTGTCAGTTTCGTTAGAAAAGACCCATATATTTTTTACTTCAATGAGGAAATAAATTTTTCTATAATTTAATGAATTATAATTAGTTTTCCGCATTGTTATTCCGGAATGCAATTCGTATAAGTATTATGTATCAGTTGCAATAATTCTCACCCATTATCATATTTAAGTCTAAACCTTGGATAGGAGAAGCTTTTTCGATAGCCATGGGGTTATAAATTATAATACTCGTAAGTAAGGTAGTAGATGTATTTTGGAAAAGCTTTTTAAAAAATTTAGGGGGAGGGGGGGTCGGCATCCATTCCCAGAACGGCACATTCTCCCCTTGTTTTTATTTACCGAATAAACTTTGCAGTAAAAAGAGGCGTCCAATTTTAGGTAAACGCACAAGGGCATCTTTTTCCCTCGTTATGTAAAGACACAATCTCCGAATTTTTTCGTTAGCATATTGAAAATGATGATAATGAAACGGGGAACAACGGGAACAATATGGGGTACAATACTTAAACCACATACTTATATATATATATACAATAGAATGCATATGTACATGAAAGCAAAAGCCAGTTCCATCCACGGCATCTCAGAGCAGGTGTCCCCACCTTACATAACGCCGGTTACGACGCGGTTACGTCACCACACCACGACATAATTGTCGTCATACACTCACACATGCACACGTTAACACGATTGGTGATATTGATGATGTATAAATGATGCTTGATATCAATCGACGCTTGAAATATGAAAAATGTTTCATGGAAGAAACTCTAACAAACTATAACATCATTACTTTCTTATCCTTCTTTGCTAATATTATAAATGTGAAAGTATCTCTCTGTCTCGTCTTTATGCCTAAATCACTGAATTAGGATGGAATGTTTTAGAGAGATTGTATGTAATCCGAGAAAGGATATAGGATAGTTTTTATCCCGGAAATCCCACAGGATCAGGAGATATACGCGGGTGCATCCGCGGGGCACAGCTATTCCAATAACGACGCAGCAGTAACGACGATATCAAGTTGAAGGCTTGATACATCGCGCTGAATTTGTTACCTTTATGCTGAACACAATATTCATAGATATATTTTTGTTATTTATTGTAGGAACTTATTGTACTTGTGTTACAATGAATAAATACTCTTTCTCTCTCTCTCTCTCTCAATATACTGCGAATAAATTCATAGTTCAATACCAACCAACTTGCGTCTACATAAAATACATATTGTATAGTTAAGACATCTCGGACATACAGGGTGATCTCAAATGTCGTCGGCCCGGAAACTCGGCGCACATTAGGGTTGCCCAAAATTATAGTATTTTTAAAAAAAACCCTAAAAAATATAACACTGCAAATAAGTATAGTATTTTATGGGAGAGAAGTGGCCACGGAAAACTTTATACAATTATTATTAGCAGGGACCACGCAGTACGTCTTCAGTTCAAGCAAGAGTCTCGTGCTAGCGTGGCAAATTCGAAACGTTTCCGGACCCAAATATTCACTTCAAGAATGACCATAATGGGGGTGATAAATGTTATGAAAATATAGTATTTTTGCGTACTATATTTTTCATCAACAGTATATAGTACGCTGGTCTGATATATAGTACAATACTATATATCAGGGGTGGCCAACTTGATTTGGCCCAAAATCTCTTGTTTACTAACGAGACCCTTGCGATCTACCAATTACATACTTCTAGAATTCTTAAATGAAACAGCATAGTTCAGTACACAATCATGTAGCATTTTTATTTTATTAAGAGAAAACATAAATGTGAGAATTATACTTAGTACTTAACATAAATAAGTCTGAGTATCTTCCAAAAGACTATACTGCGTAAAATGGAGAGAATAAATACCGTGACGGTATTTATATTTTTTTCCTTGCCACGATCGACTGGACTAACAGTCGCGATCGACCTGTTGGCCACCCCTGCTATATATTATTGTGGTTATGAAAGGGACATGCATTTGTAGACGCTCTCTGTACGCTTGAGTAGACACTAGATATTCTGTGTAAGGATAAAGGATGAATTTCGTGTACACTATTCATCTTTTTTTTGTTGAAATAATATTTCATGAAATAAAGCAATATAAAAAGTTTTCTTTGTTGATGATATAAAAATATATATTACTTAATAGTAGTCAATTACTTATTACTTACTAATATTATAAATGCGAAAGTTACTTTGTCTGTCCGTCTCTTGACGCCTAAACCACTGAACCTTTAACTGATTGTTAGAAGACCAAGAAATCCTACGGGAACGGGAGACATACGTGGATGAAACCGAAGGGCACAGCTAGTAAGAAATAAACTGTACATAACATGAACCAAGATAAAACAAACGCTATGTTTATACAAAGCAGACCTGTACTTTGTGTTGTGTTCAAATTAAAGTGGAGTTAGTTAACTTTTACACTGCAATTCAGTTCTCGACTGTGTTTTAATTAATATTATACAGAGGAAATATTTGTGTGTACGTTTGTAATGATTTCGTACAAAAACTACTGGACCGATTTCAAAAATACTTTCACCAAAAGATACACCATCTTCACTGAGAGACATAAGACTAATAACACTATACTTCGGAAGCAATAGCTATAAAACAATATAAGTCTGAAAGATGCTCAATTTCCAATTTCTGTATTAGTCTCAATCGATATCACCGTGTTATAATAAATATTCCAGGACATTTAACACAACGCTATCTAGTCCCAAACTAAGCAAAGCTTGTACTACGGGAACAAGATATAATATTAATATACTAGCTGCGCTCCAGGGCTTCGTTCCCGTGGGAATATCGGGATGATATATAGCCTATAGCCTTCCTCGATAAATGGACTATCTAACACTAAAAAAATTTTCGAATAGGACCAGTAGTTCCTGAGATTAGCGCGTTCAAACAAACAAACTCTTCAGCTTTATATTAGTATAGATAAAAATAATATTTGTACTCAATAGTGATTAGCCGCAAGTCGCGAGTCATTCATCTATCGGATATTTGTGCGGGACGCAATCCGTCAGCGTTAATGAAGAATGATGAACGGTCTCCCCGCGTAATTAATTACGCCGACCCTTATCAAATACGCTTTTTGTATACGAGTACACCCTGTAGATAATAAGTGAGAGCTTAATATGGATTATTGATTCGCTATATCTAATTAAAATTATGGAAAGTGGACAGATTTTTTCGGGTATATAAAGTTATTAATATTATGCAGCTGAAGAGTTTGTTTGTTTGAAAGTTCTAATTTCAGGAACTACTAATTCAATTTGTGTTAGATAGTCCATTAGTCTAGGAAGACTGTGCGCTATGTAAAGTCCTGTTTTAATAACATTATGCTATGAACGATCTAGTTACTAATACATTTTCTTTATTGCTGCCTCGTATGCCGTTTCTATTAATATCACTTTCTGTCCTTAATCGACATCGGGGCCTTCAAGAGACGAGCCTATATGTCCATCAAAAGCCGGCAAAGCACCTGCGACACTCCCGGTGTTTCAGGAGTTCATGGGCGGGGGTGATCACTTAACATCAGATGACCCACATGCTCCTTTGTTTGCTCTGCCAAAAAAAAAATCATTTCGTAAACCCTTCCTTCCATTAGAAACCAAAACACCTGTAACCTTGCGAATGACCTCAAACAAGACTACCAGTCCCTTTGAAAATCAATACAACATAAGTGTTAGCGTCTCGCTGTTGAAAGAAATAAGAATTCCCATTGAAAAGGAAACGTTACACCATGACAGGCGCGGGAACATCGCCGGACACGTTAATACGCTAGTAGACTGAAACGTGTTCGATTCGACGATGGCATGTCATTGTATAGACTGGAACACGGACATTAAGGGACTGGATCAGACTAGATGTATACACTAGCTTTCCGCCCGCGGCTTCACACGCGTGGATTACTATCCTATCTATCAAGTTGTATCAACTTGCACACGGTGTGTAAAATGTGTTAAAATCGGTTAAGCAGTTTAGAAGTTGATCGCTGAAAAACCTACTAGCTAACACGGCTGACTTCATACCGAACTATTTATATGGAATAGTATAATTTCGATATTAACAATTTTATTTAAAATTTCTTCACATTTTCTCACTTTAAACCTTCCCTGGACTTCCACGAATATATCAACACTTAAATTAGTCAATTGCTGTTTGATAATCTCGTTAAAACGCGAGAACGGCTGAACCGATTTGATTAATTTTAGTCTTGAAATATTTTATATTGGTTTCTTCCTAGGCACATCTAGACTGTAGGCCGAGAGGTGGTCTGTACATCATCAGGACGTGCCTCATGTAAACTCTAGACACGGTAACGTATTAACGCCGCTAGCCGGCTATGTTTCAGCCTGCTTGTGTTAACATTTAACAGCTAAATAAATGTTTTTTTTAACATATAAACAGACATTTTATATTAGTTCCTTTCGGTATTAACATTATTATTTGATGAAAATTGTTTGCTTTGGAGCCAGGGATTGCGACTTTTTTTTCCTTTTTTATCTAAATTTTTTTCACAAATTGAAAATTATATAACTAAATAAAATAGTTTAGAGTTCTTTAAAAACATTACATGAAGAGCAGTTCAATCAAAACAATCGTTAATATTATGCCATATATTCAATAAATGCCGGCCTATATATCAAGCGTTTGCAAATAACACAAAATAATGAAACGATTGCGAAGTGATAAACTGCTACCACCGCCCGCACGCATCGATCAAATCATCTACATATTGACTACGTTGCTTCTAGGGCTGTCAATTTTACAAAAGAAAGAAAATATATTGACATCAAAGAATTTAAGGATCGGTATTCCATAAAAACAGTTTTATCTCCATATACCAATAATGATGCAAAATTTATTTTGAATACGTTTTAAATGAAAAAAAAAAGTATGAGTATATACAACTTTATAAACCGTATCGAATAACATTGCTGGCACCCCTACTGCGTTCATTTCGCGCTGTCAAAACGCAACCAATGACATTTGACATTGGCCTCTGGACATTCATACAAAATATACAAGTAAGGTACTACCTCATTTGTACTGAACCAAACCTGCTCGTTTGTTCACTGGTCGGTACATAACATTCGTTAACATTTAAAGTAAGGGCGTACCGCGAATGGGCCGGTACTAATTAATTATTGAGACAAATTGCTGGGGCGAGGGATTTATCATCGGGAAAATTTATGACAAAGGCTATATAAACCCCTAAATGGCTAACCCTAATGGTCCAAGGATGGGCTACGATTTTATAAGTGTCTTGATGTTGATAAGCCACTGTCAGAAATGAGGAACTCTCTATTGCATAGGTATATACATTCGATATACAGATACACAGAACAAATATACTACTAGCAAAGCCTTGCAGCTTCACCCGCGATTGCATTGGTATTCTACTTTTGATAATAAAATAATACTTACTTTTATCACGGATAATTTATTTATTAATTCTTTATCGCACTGTTTTATATACAAAGCTTAAATTAAATAAAATTTTAGCTACAGGCGGTCTTATCGCTAAGTAAGCGATTTTTATATTGAAAAATAATACTTCAAAGCGATCCAAAAAAACAAACCATTTAATGTTTTCTCTTTATAACAGTATACATAGCATAGAAGTCTAGGGTATGAATACAATTGTCTTTAAACATTAAAAAATATTGTACAAAGAGCCTGCTAAGTCCGATATTCTTAACATCGTGCAGCTCATCATACCGACCAATGGGTTGGGGATCTTAGGACATACACAAATAACTTATGCAACATCACAATGTAAGATCGCGATATATAATCGTTCATCGATAGTCGATACCAAAGGTCAAAATTAATTTGCAACCATTCGAATATTCACTATGATTTATTTCATATCATTTTGTGTTATATCTGATGTTATGAGAAGCTGTTTTTATGACATTTAAGATTTTACGTAATATACGTTCTTTTTGGAAATGCGTATCATTATTAGCCACGCGTCTACCAACCGTATTCTAAGAAGTTACCTTAATTTTACTTCCACTCAGGTTACGTCAAATATGACGCATGACAAATTTCAATCGAAAATTCATGATTGAAAGAACATAAAAAAAATATTTTATTAATAAATAGATCGAAGTAACGGATTGAGGTGTTTAATTTTTTACTCCGAAATTTTCTTAACGTGAGTGGTCGTGAGATAGTAGTTTTTTCGACGTAGAATGTAAATTTTTGTTGACAGAGGTTGATTGAAGTCGAGGAATACTTGAGATACATACGGGTGTACATATCGACATAATACTAATTTCATATTTTTTGTATAGTACGGCACAAATCTTCATTTTCTCAAATAATGAATAATCTATAACTATACTAATATTATAAAGAGAAAAGATTAGTTTGTTAGTATTGAATAGGCTCCGAAAGTACAGGACCGATTTCGATGCAATGTTGTACAGAGATTCTTTGAAACCCCAGGAATGACATGGGATATACGCGGGTACTGATACTCTGATTTACGACCTACTTATTAAGGCATATCGGGGTGAGATGCCTTAAAAAGTAGAATAGTATGCCGAAAATAACTGCTGTAAAAATTTTGTCAGTTTTGTTCATAGAATAATAAAATTATTATGCTGAGAATTATGTGTATATTTTTAAAGACACTTTATAATTTTATTTTATGAAAAATACATTTTTAACTTTCAATTAATTCAACTATAATCCCACTTTTATATAAAAATGAAATAATTAAATAAAATTGTATTATATGGAATCAAATGTCTGTCTATGTTTATTCTGGGTACTGTATAAATTGTTATCATAAAAATGTCCCGATTAAATTTAATGATGATGTTTTTCTCTAACAAAAACAATCAGAAAAACATTACAAACAACAAACAGGCTATTGATTACGTCCGCTAAGGCGTACAAACGGAATTAAGTCGTTAATTGGATTTCCATCCATTCGTTTTGTTGTGACTTATTTAATTAGACATTTTCCACGTAAATAGGTTGGCTTGAAGAGTTATAAAAGGTATAGAACGTTACAACGCAGGGATGAACCGTGGTAAGGGTGTGAACAGCTAAGCAAGTGAATCCTTCATAGTTAATTGTTTGTACGTGGAAATTGTAAAATGACTATGATAGTCGAAGGGGAAAACCGAGTGACGTAAATAACCATATTTAGATAAGAAGTAATGAAAATATTGTGACTAATTACAAGAACAAACAGATTTTTATCTGTGTGTTCTATATTTTACAACAATGCACATAATTCTATTGCTATAACTAGCTATAGAGTTATAGAACATGCGTTCTGTACTTTTTTAAGCTCTATGGACTGTACCTTCTCCTAAAAGGCTTTACAAGTGACAGGGGTTCGGTGCGGAGGCTTAATACTGTAAAATTACACAATTACGATTTTGTGCAAGATGAAAAGACGTATGTTATATTTAACCAACTTTACAAAAAACGAGGACGTGGTATATGTGGAAATTATTTTGGCATGGACTATATTCCCAGGACCATTTCTCTAGGAGGTGTTTGAGGTCAAAGACTTGTCTGATGCTTCTCCTATTATACCCTGACATGGAAATGTAGACCTGGCTGATGAGTAGCGTCTGCAGTTATATATCGGGGTATTAGAGGCATCATACAAGTTTTCAGCTTGCCTCTAACACTTCCCCAAAATATAGTCCTAGCTCTCGTAATATTAGGCAATGATTGGCGCGAAATAGCATATAGATATATGCCACTAGTGTTTTATACTTTTGTCGATGAGCTGCTTTAGACATAATATTATTTACTAGCCTTGTGACACGGTCTAATTTGTGCGGTATTATAATATTCTATTTGTTATATGCTATTTCATGACCATTATACGTGAACTAATTTTTAGAATCCATTCGAGAGTTATAAAGATTAGGGCGTTCAAATAAGCTAACGAACAAGCCCTATAATTTTATATTTTAATTTATTATTTTACAGAAAACTTACGGCTACAAATATACTACAATTTACATTTTTAGGTACAAATAAAGCCAATTAAGTCTACACAAATACAAACTATCAGTAATAAATTTGGTAGGCAGTACAATTGTCAAAAAAGCTCCAATTATTCAAACGAAGAATTCCTTGCTTATGATGTTTTTAAGATTTGACAATATTATTTTGATATAGATTACCTCTTATCGTCACCTGTATTATAAATCCAAGTCTTCTATATCGCCGTACCATAATTAAATATACATTTAAGTTGGATCATTATCCAGAACTCATACAAACAACTCTAATGAGAATCTCTTGAACACGGCGCGAGTTAATTTAAAATTGTAGGCGTATGACGTAAAATGGATTATTCTCGGCGGACTATAAATAAAGAGAAATGTGCGCGAACGAACCGTTTTAAACAAAAACGTGTAAGTTCAATTATTACACTTCAAAGCTTTTTTTTAATCGACGTTAAAAAAATACTCTCCGATTCATATTTTTTTTACATAGTTTGTTTTTAGTTGACTCCTACAGATTGATTTTTAAAATTTCCTTACTCAAGGGTTATTGATTTTAAATTAAATGTTATGGATGTTGGTCCGATTTGTTTCATTTTAGCGAGTCCCGAGTCAAAATTAGCAAAAAAAAAATGTAGTTTGGTAAAAGATCCCTAGTCAGTGATTTCCTTTAAGGTGTCAATAATTCGTATCCGTATCCAAGAGGATAAAAACCCCTTTAAAATATACATTAAAAAATAAAGAGAGTTATTGATAATTGTTGAAGTTTGTACATGAAGATTTGGTACATTATTTGGCATCATATATTTTATTTAAATCGCGATTTTTTGTGTATGACGTTGAATGAATTTTGAAAGAATTTCGAGGAATTTAATTGTTACCTGCTGACCAAACCTCGTAACATTTTACCTAATCTACCAAGTACTTGAAAATTAACAATTCCAATAGCATTGCATCATAACCAAGACCACATAAACGCAAGGAGACAAGTTTGCGTTCAATAGGGCCGGCTAAATGGGCCAAGTGGTCAAAGCACCCGCCGGGTCGATATCCTGCCGACCATGCCGCCCTGGTACCGTCGCGTGCTAGTGTAGCTTCAATAATTCCTAGATTAAATTTAGATATATAATGATAGGCCTCGATGGCAGCGTAAAGCGAGATAGTAAATAAACTTATATTATTAATTCGCTTTTTTTATGAAAACAAAGTGTACAGATGTTGCAGGTGTTTTGTTCTATAAGGAGAGGTAAGTGCATAAGGAAAGAATTTTTATAAGAGGATTATGGTAAATTTTAAGTTCAAAAGTTCAAAATACCACATAGATAAGACTCTGACCAAGAAAATCTTCTGCAAAAAATAAGTTATAAATACACTTATTCGCATTTTTTTAAAGAAAAGGAGTGACACCGGATAAGACACTAGGCGTATCAGACTCCAAACAGTGCCGACCTTACAAAAATAAAATAAAAGCCCTATACCATAAAATATCAAAAAATTTAATCTCAAAAATCTTATAGTCTTGCTTCTATTAACTTGACGCAAAAGAATTGATTTAATTTAACATACTCGAGTCTTAACTGGGTTATATGCGAGAAACCAAGTTTTCTGCTCGTCTTCTTAACATTTTCCAACATACTACTATAACAATTCAACAAATTCAATTCAAATCAACCCCTCTTCAAGTGACGATCTTTCATCGGCAATTGATTTTTATTTATATATTTGTTGTTAACAAAGCCGGTCTAAGTTTGTCTTCAATTCGCTCACTGAACAAAGCGTTCAAGAGGGCAAGTTTTCTATCAGGGCAACTTCTTAATTGCTTTTGAATTGTTCGAACGTAACGGGACAACAATTTTAAATTGAATCTCTTTGTTTAGATTAAGAAAAAATAAAAGCCTCCCCGATCGATATCGGTCGACATAAGTATAAAGGAGATATTGTAATGCATAAGTATGTGCGCAAACCCAGGTGTACTCTCTATTCCTTTACTCCCATTATCCGATGGGACGACAGATACGAGTGGAGGTATCAAAACCAACAGCTTTATGTGCTTTCCTAGGCACGGGGAGGATAAATACAGGCAGTCTATTAAAAATTATGAGTTTTTAAATAAAAGTCAATCATGGCTTGATACTTGACTATCGTTGACTGAATGTGCAATTAGACTTTTGATGGGTCACCGCTAAGTCAATACTAACTGTACGACGAGACACACTGTTTCAGTTCTATCTATATTCTTAACTAATATTATAAAGAGGGGACATTCGTGTTTGTTTGTGTATGTTTTTCACACAAAAACTACTGGATCAATTCCCAAAATTATTTCACCATTAGAAAGCTGCATCTTTACCGAGTAACATAGGCTGTCTATATTATAGACTTTATAACATTATTCTACGGAGGCTAAGCAGCGCGGAACAGCTAGTATCAGATATTGACAGAAAAGAAGAAGACAAAAAGAACATCAATATAGGACCCTGGTCTAAAGGGTTGGTGACGTCACAGTAGTCCATATTGATTGAACAAACTCGACATTTGTTAAACAGGACCAACAATCGTTATGAATCACCAGAATTAGTGGTAAACACGGAATCGACCCAGAAACCTCCAAGTGTCATACAACTTTCACATTAAAAATGCAACTTCAAATGATACCCGTCTTTACTTGTTATTTGCTGGCGGCTGTGGATACAAAGTTTTAAATGGACGCCTTTGTACGAACTTCGCAAACAAAGTAAATATTTTATCGAGTATATTGTACTTTTGTCTTTACCAAGTTTGTTTTATTAACTAGTTAATATGATGAGAAAATATTTCTAACTTATTGTTAAGGGTCATTATAACCACAATAACGTCCTTGACCTATTAAAAATATCTCTGCGATGCCAAAATATTTCAACAAATGTTTCAAAAACCTACTCTTTACTGTGTTATACATTGTTTGGGTATTTATACTTGATACTACCCCTTAACGCACTCTGTCTTCAACTATAGCTTCAGCTAGATCTTTGACGCCACCATGAATATCTCATTTCGTAGTACTAACTAAAGACACTTTAGTTGGTTAGTTCAAGGCTTAGCGTGCTTGTACGCTGGGGAGTATACCACCTTCTGCAACAGTTTCACCTAGGAATTCCCGCACCTCCTTAACTATCTCACGTCCTAGAAATAATAGCAGCCCTGACCGATTTCGGTAACAGTGGCCAATCTCAATCTCTCTCTCCCAAAGATTATCCAGTTTTTCAGGAGATATTATAGTGCACAAGCGTACGCGCAAACACAGGTGCATTCTCTATTCCATTTACTCTCATAACCCGATGGAAAGATCGACATAACCGGAGAGAGATTAAGCGCAAGACTGACGGCTCTACGTCCTCTCCAAGGCACGGGGTTGTTCCAACACCGCCACCTTCCTCAGGGCTGTTACAAAGATTTCTTTGTCATAAAAATCCCAATAACATTTTTTGACCCAACCTCAAGAAAGCCCTCGATCTGTAGTCAAAGATGCAACCAACGAGGCAGTCAGTCCTAGCACTACCTTAGGGGTACTACAACAGATGGTCCACCAACCTGGTCGGGGCTGAGTGAGCTGTCGCCGCTCGCGTTCCTCTCCTGGTTCTGCGCGGTGCGCTCCTGCTTGCACGCCGTGTGGTACTCCAGCCTGGCGCGCTCCACCTTCTGCAGCAGCTTCGCCCACGGCTTCTGCGCCTTTTTGAACGCTTCGTCCATTTCCTTGCGCTCTTTCAGCTGTATCATTGACTGTGGACAAATTAAACCGTTAATTTTATTGTTTATAAGTTGTATTACTAATTTGTATTAGTATAAGGACACAGAATAATTGTCGCCCAAAGACAAATGTTGATTCGATAACGAACAATGGAGAACAGGGGAAATTAACAAGTAGGTCAAGTTTTAAGAAATGTAAGTCATAAAGAAATGTAAGAGACAAAAGTCTCAATTCATTCCTGTATTTTACTGATTATCTTTGTACTCATCTTTGAGACCAATTAATAGACATAAAATTTCTTAAAGTTAAGCCATAACATGATAAGGACAAACTATTAATCGTAGTTAGCCATTAAAAGGACGACTGTCATTTAATAATCAAGTAATTAGATACTCTGGTAATAATAATTGATCTCATTACCGTAATGACACTGGATCTGCCTACATCACAAAATAGATACAAGTCAAACTCTACACAAATCGCGTTCGAGCAAATCAAACATAGACACGGTTCACCAATACG
Source organism: Phoebis sennae (assembly GCA_001586405.1). Taxonomy (NCBI): domain Eukaryota; kingdom Metazoa; phylum Arthropoda; class Insecta; order Lepidoptera; family Pieridae; genus Phoebis; species Phoebis sennae. The sequence continues at coordinate 129,927 of LQNK01000752.1, forward strand.
ACATCTCAGATTACTTCGGACCACTTTGAAAGCGGATCATCCGTTGACAATCGCCTTTATGTGAAAGGGTGGCTAGTGGGTAGGCATGAAAAGCGGAGTATATACCTATTCTATTCTATCTTCTATACCTATTAAAATTATTATTTTATTTATTGAGAGCATCAGTTAAGTTAAACGTGACGAACGAACATGAACATCTCCATATATATCGGCGGTAAACGATAATGTATGCGGCATCACGCCTCCTGGACTCGTCACCTTTGTTCCAACGGCACACTTGTTGGCGTAGTTGTTATAAATAGCTGTTTACTTGCATACATTATTATAAGTTAATCAATAGTTTAAGCCTGAATATTTTAAATAAAATTGAAATATTGCCATCTAGTGCCAAACCAAGCAAAGCTTGTACTATGGAAACTAGATAACTGATAGACATACTTGAACATACTTATTTTTGTCAATACATACATAGTATAGTTAAATGAACACCCAGATAGTAGAATTACAATGTTCATCACATAATAATTTTCTCCTCTTGGAAATGAATGCAGGTGCAACCCAGATAGTAGAAAATTATAATGTTTATCATAATAATTTTTATTCGTCAAGATCGAACCCAAACCGGCCGGCGAGATGAACTATTGCTATAACCACTGCGTCAATCGGGTCGTAAAATATCGATGTCACCTCATCATGCATTCGGCCTTGCTAGCAAATAGTAATTAAATGCAGCTCAGATGGTTTGCATACAAATACCCGTGTCATTGAAACCGATAGCGTCGTAATTATTTCATGTTAGTGTTCAAGGTAGATCAGGAAAAATTCTGTGTGATTTTTCATAGCCACTTTGAACATTATAGGTATGTACTCAGCGAGTAGATTACCTATGTGTTCTTGAGCAATATTTATCTACACTAATATTATAAAGATGAAAACTTTGTTTGTTTGTTCAGCTCAAAAACTACTAGACCGATTTTAAAAATACTTCCACCATTCGAAAGCTACATTATCCACGAATAAGCTATATTTTATAGGCTTACACAGGGTGGCGGAGACGGTAGCACTTTTAGCACAAATAAATTAATAGAAGAAATATACATAAGTTATTCTATGAAGAAATAAAAAAGAATGTTCTCAAACAAAATAAATATTGTAAAAATTATGACAATTTTTAACCGACTTACAAAAAAAGGAGGAGGTTATCAATTCGACCGTATTTTTTTTTTTTTTTATGTATGTTACCGCATATCTCCGGCGTTTATGGACCGATTTGGAAATTTTTTTTGTATTCGAAAGAGTAGAGTTCATGTGTGGTCCCATAGAAATTTGGTCCAAGTCTGATCATCCATGTGGAAGATATTCCAGGGAACTCCTCGAAAATCAACGGAATAAGCTCTGCGGTTAAGGTTTAATGATGTATATATCAACTGAATTGAGACTAGATGATGTGATTACCCTTCACAGGACACTAAAAAGGATAAAATAAAAATTTTTGCTAAAAAATAGAACCGACTTCCTCGCTCTAAAAAGTAGAAAATAACTTTTATTTCATTTTTGTTGAAATCTATACAAAGTCGGTGCCTTATCTATTTTCAATTTAACAAGATTTTGCACCGACTTTGTATAGATTTCAACAAAAATGAAATAAAAGTTATTTTCTACTTTTTAGAGCGAGGAAGTCGGTTCTATTTTTTAGCAAAAATTTTTATTGTTGTCAATACCATTAATAACGATAAAAGAGACAACATCACAAGTATATAATTATTATTTAAATTTACTTATGCATTTCTGTGACTAGTTCTTTTAGAGCAATTGATATTTCTTAGGATCAAACGTGTTTACATATAAAACATTTCAGATAAACGATATTAGTATAATACTTTATGCAATTTACTATACGTTTAAAAAAGTAATAATAAGAATATCATAACACTGATGTTGTAGATGTTCATGGGCTGCGGTCAGTCACTTAACATCAGGCGAACCGCTCTGCTTGCCTGCTGTAGCATAAGAAAATTAGAAAGAAAGAAGAAAGAAAGAAAGAAACATTTATTTCGACACACATAATACACAATATACAATCACATACAAACAAACAATATAAAGAGACGATAGAAGGCATTAAAAAAAACTTAAAAAAACACTAAATAAATATGAGTGTGCCAGTGAAATCTGTACGGTGAGTAAATGCGTGCCGAAAACGAAAAACCACTCAGTGTATCTGTGTCTAAAAGAAGACACAGAACTGATTTTCAGTGGTTCCCAAAATTATAAAGCAGTTAATTAAAAAAAAAATATGCTCTTCTTATTCATAAATTAATAATCTATAGCTACACTCATTCATGCACACACATACACACACACGTGCACACACTCACACACACTTTCTCTTACATGCATTTTTATACATATCTACATTTAACTTGGAAAAATATTAAGGATAACTCTTTTGACCACAATAAATTAATATATTAATAAATTTGTCTGTGAGATATTTGGCGCTGCTTGCCATATTACAAGCTTTTAGCTTAGTTTGGCAGCAGAGGCTCATACAAGTTTATATAAAATTGTATAAAAAGTATAATGGAAACCATTATTTGTGTCAAAAAAATTTGGAAAATAAATGTTTTTATTTTATTTTTTTTAATTTATAACCCAGTCAATATAACCTCAGATCATTCAAACACCGCGTCGTTATCAACCTGTGAATGCCCTTATCAGTTCGTGTCTACGGAATCGTGACAAATATCTTATCAACCGCTTATCACTTCGAGTACGTAATGAAAATAGAATTTACATTTCCATGAGTGTGATTTCACTTGAGTACAAATGAAATGTATGAGTTATTCGTAAGCGCCGTTGTAAAAGTTTATTTTTTATGTAACAGCGGGCAAGCGGAGCATGCGGTTCACCTGTTGTTAAGTGACTGACCGCAGCCCATGAACATCTACAACAGCAAAGTGTCGGAGATGTCTTACTGGTTGAAGGGGAGTATTAAAAATATAAAAATATTAATTTTATTTAAATATTTAAAAATCAATATTGCAATTACACTTTTTTTTAAATATTCAATGTAAACAAATGGTCTGGTTTATTATATGTAGGTATAGATAATGTATTTTAGTATGTATATATATGTATTTTAGTATGTCCACTTAAGTTTTAATCGAAATATAAAGGGTTTTTATATTCCTAGAGGTTTTATAGGTTTGTTTATCCCGAGGTGCATCTATAAAGTACCCTAATTAGGTTACGTTTTCACGAGCGCGAGCGGAAAATAAATATTAATAATAATATGATCATGGTTCTCTTTCATGGGTTTACTATTACGCTGCTTGGAATGAAAATAATAAAGCATACTTACATTCAGTAAAATTAAAATATATCAAAAAAATTTATAAATCAAATTCCGATTTCTCTCAGTCATCACTTCCTCCTCCCATTCTCTACTGCTTACCCGTTTTATATTTTGTATTTACATGTAATTTGCGATATTTTTAAACCAACTTCACAAAAAAAACAATCAATTCAATTAACAACAGAGCTTATTCGGTGAGTCGGATTTTGAAATTACGATGCTTCCCACTTCAAATACATTTCCTCTCCGCTCCTCTCCACAACCCTACCCTATACACCTTTCAGTTTAACGTTTATACCTTTTATCTGTATGCCTTTGACTAGACATTTGCGGGATTAGTTTTTACTTTTATTCATGTGTTATTTTATTTAACCGTCCCTTCGCTACGATTTATCTTTGAATGTTTAAATGCTAATTGCTTTAGATTGAAATTGACTTTTTCTAGTATCTTTTTCGTTCCCAAATTTGTTCCAAATAATTATTTTTTTATAATTAATTATTCAATTGATTCATATAATACTATGAGAATACTAGTTCCTTCCTAATGTTTAACGTTATATGAACCACTGGGAAGGAAGTTCCTTCCCAGTGGTTCATATTAAGTTACTTCTTTTTGGTTCATATTAAGTTAGAGAAAGAACCAGAACCACATATAACTATAAAATATGTTGAAAAAATAATTGTATTTTTAGCCGTCTTCAAAAAAAGGAGGATCTGCTCAATTCAACCCTATTTTTCCATGTATGTTACCACATATCTCCGACATTTATAGACCGGTTTGGAAAATTCTTTTTACATTCGAAAGAGTAGCATCAGTGTGGTCCCATAGAAATTTGGTACAACTCTGATCATCCATGTGGAACCCAGGGAACTAAGCTCTGCGGTTACGTTTTAAATATGTTTATACCCATTAAACTCGTTTTTTTTAATACTCTTCCAGTATCATATACCAATAAAATTTTATTAGACTGTACATATAATTATAAATATCTATAATTATATAAAAATGGAAATTATTGAAGCATATCGAAAACAGTTGTAATTTAGAATAATTACAATGTTATAGTAATAATTAAATATTTTGGAAGTAGGTCAATGTGTTTTTGAAATTCTCTAAAGTATTATTATCATGTTATTTATTGGATCGTAGTTAAACAAAAGGAAATCCTAATACCATTTTACCAAAAATTTATAATTTTTAATTTAATATTACTCTATATTATTTTTTGAAACTGTTTTCTTCTATTATTTATCTATCATACTAACATTTCAGCAAAAGTAATCACGTAGTATGAGTTAATTATAAGTCTGAAACGTTTGCTGATAACATAATTGCGGCATGCGGAAAACTGTGAATCGGCAAACACTGGCTATCAAACAGTACCTACCGCCCGATTACGTAATAGAGGCTTCACTATTTTTTATTTTTCTTTACTAGAGAAAACAAAAAGATGCACATCACAAAATAGGTAATATTAATATTATTGACTACATAGCCATTACTGTGCACCCAATCACGTTATCCACAAATTACTCACAAATTTATTACGTTATTTTAAACCGACTTTCAAAAAAAAGGAGGAAGTTATCAATTCGACCGTACTCGAGTCTCCGATCAACTCAAGTCAGGAACAATTCTATGGAGAAATTATAATCTATATTAATATATATCACAAAGTCTGGTTTGTTACAATATATATAACTCGAGATCTGCTGGACTAATTCGGCAGAAAATTCGTAGGGAGATAGTTTAGGACCCAGATAATGATTTAGGATACTGGTGAAACACGGCAGGTCAAAAAATATTAGTAAAAGCGCTTAGACATCAGAGAGAAATAGAAAAAAATGTGAGAAGATATTGTGCAGCCGTATTACGTGAGCTAATTCTAAAATAATTTTCTCGTATGCTTGTGATTTGCACAATGTTCTGTAATAAAGTGTTCATTATTGACCCTCTGAACTCTGAAATAATATTAAAATTTATTTCTCTTGCGGAATTCGCGGTACAGTTGACATTAAAGCAACACGGCGATACGATCAACACAATAAACAAATTATAAGTAAATTGCAACCTTTCCACGTAGATTCATATCTCAATTTATTGCTTATTTGTTTTACAATTATACTAGTATCCACGTGCGACTTCATCCGCCCAGATAAGGAAACAATAAACCATGTAGGGAGTAGAGTATCGTAGAAAATTATTTATTGAAATTAAAATGCATAGCTAGTTATAAACGTATACCCAAAAACAATTGGTCAGCTAATTCCTACAAGTGATTTTTGCATTGCATGATGAAATTAAGCTCATAGAGCGCTTTATATCATCACGATGTGATCAGCCGTTTTGCGTGGTAAAAACTAAGTACCAAAAAATATATAAACTTCGACGGTGTTATGAAAAAATTGCGTTATAAGCTATATCAAAAACTTTTCAATATATCAATTTAACGATAAGTGAGCCAACATATAATTAGTTGTGTTGAGACGGTAACCGTCAAGTATGTATAAGTATGCCTATCAGTTATCTAGTATCCATAGTAAAAGCTTTGCTTAGTTTGGGACTTGATGGCGTTGTGTTAAATGTCCTGGAATGTTATACTCTGCTTTTTAACTCGGCGTGTTAAAAAGCAGTGAGTATAAACCGTCACAATATAACTGAAATTTTTAAAGTGTGAATCTCATATGAACAAATGATATTGCAACATTCATGGAATCTCAGTCACGTGTCGATACTCGATAGTGTGTCCGTTTTAACATTTTTATCGAATTTATAAGCGATATTCGAGGAAATTCGATATGCGTAAAGGCACGTAGTATTTTCGATAACAATGTTGAAATATTTTAAACGAAATATTTTTTTTATTGAGTTATATATTTTTTGTTTTATTTATATTTGTTTCGAACGAATATAAAAACTATGTTTATTTAAAAAATAACTTTTAAAACTATTAAATAAAAAAAAACGTTAATGCGTTGCAGTATTTCCTCCTCTTGAGTCATTGTTATTTCTTAAGTAACAAAAGTATTGTTACCTGAAATTTATATGTATGATGTACAATAAGGAATTTTTCAATCATTCATTAATTATTTTTTACCCAGTGAAAATAGCTCCAAATCAATTATGTTCAATTAATTAACTTTGTCATTGTTTTCAACATTTAACAATAAATTGCAAGGATAAAATGATTACAAACACTTAAGTTCAACTTAAGTTATTAACCGACGAGTAATTTCAAACAATATTCACAAGTCAGGTTGGCCGAGTGGTCTAAGGCGCCAGATTTAAGCTCTGGTTCCCGAGAGGGAGCGTGGGTTCGAACCCCACACCTGACAAACGGAAAATTCCTTTTTTATTTTTTAATATTATATAATTTTTATTTTATTCAAAAAATATTTTATTCCAATTTATTTTTAATTTATAAAACTGGTAGTCATTTTTAAAAATTTCATTCTTTTTTTAATGCTTGTAATATAATTTGTACCTAAAGTTTTCATATGTAATCAAATCACACATAATTTTAATTTTTTTGTAGTTAATATTTTTACGACGCGTAAATTATCCATTTATAGTTAGTTATAGTTTTGTTTTCGTCGAGAAGAAAATTAGCATCGCTTCGTATTCCAAGTGAAATTAAATAAACATTAACTCTGCATTCCAAGATAATTTGATACGACTGAACAAAAATTACATGATTATCATACACTTATTTGCAACTTTGAGTTCTTTGAACGAATAACTATAAAAAGAGAATGCAGTTTCTCTTATTTAATAAGGTATTGAATGAATTAGGGTCCAATTTAATCATTATCTTGTTATAAAAATGATTGATTAAAAAGCTTTCCAAAAACGAAAACGTTATCAATTCGGTCGTATTTTTTTCTATATACAATTGAAATATTGTTGACGGTATTAGACTAGAACTATAAAACTAGGTGTTTTGTAGCCGAAATTTATAAATAGCTGTGCCCCGCGGTTTCACCCGCGTATATAGCCTGTTCCCGAGGGATATCCGGGATTAAAAGTATACTAAGTCCATCTCCTTGTCCTAAGCTATCACGCTACAAATTTTCTGCAGAATCGGTCAAGCAAATCTCGGGTTATAAGTGTTGTAACAAACCCGTGTTTGTTTTAAATACATATATAGATTCATTATTACTTACTATTATTTAAAGTTGTTTCCTACTAGTTGTGTTAACTTTTTCTTTCGCTTAAAGTATATCATTAAATTATATGCTTCGCGCAATATAAAGTATCTTGTAAAGTATTGTTACATTGTTGATAATTCCAGTATTTTTTTGTAAATAATTGCAGGTCGCCAAGGTTACATTGAAAATCACGCAAATATACATAACAACCTACCTCGCATAAATTATAAAATGCATTTGCATACAATATTTAAATTTAATCTATGCGACAAAGATAAGAGTATATTACTAGTACTACTAATGTTGTTAATATGAACGTTTGAATGTTTCAATCACGTCTTAACTACTAAATGGATTTTGATGAAATTTCGCATTCAGATAGATATATGAATGAATGAAGGAATGAAAGATTCTTTATTGCTAAGATATCTGAATTTATCGCCAGTGAATCCACAACCAGAAAGCTATTATTATTTTAATATTATTGAAAATAAAAATCTACAAACATTATAAGTATGAACTAGATTCGCATTTTTTATGTTTATATTTCATTATTATTTCATACTGGGTTCGCATTTTCTTTAGCATTCATTACATATTCATATTCTATTAAGAAGAATATGTTAAATCGTTTAAACACTATTTTTATCTTTAAAGGTACAGTCACCATGACAATATCAGAATACCTTGATTCTGATATTGTAACAGGCTTATATATTGGTTAAGACTTCACAGCATATACCTAAGTACAGTGTCAAGTTTGCACTGATAAGCGAATGACGCCATCTTGTCAATTTAAATATAGACATTACGTCATGATTATTTTTGTGACACAAGAAGTAAAAATAAAATAAATATATATATACCTACTTAGATATCTTTTCGTCGCATTGTTTAATCTCTAATATTATAAAGAGGAAAACTTTTTGTAAAAATAAAAAATCGTTTGTTTATTTGTGTAAAAATACTGGACCGATTTTAAAAATTCTTTCACTATTCGAAAGCTACATCCACGAGTAACATATATAAAATTATGCTACGGGAGCGAAGCCTCGCGGATCAGCTAGTACAGAATAAAATATAGCATTCTTTCACAAATTATTTTTTTGTTTGCATGAATACGCTAGTCAGGAACTACTGACCCGATTTGAGAAATTTATCGAGCAAGGCTAAATAAAATAACATTATGCTACGGGAACTAAGCCGCGCGGAACAACTAATCACGTACAATTAAATATAATTTTATTCGTTCACCTTATAATCCCATACAAGCAAGAATGTAAATATTCTCTTAATCTCTGTTAATGTCTTATAATATATAACAACTCATTGTCAAGTACATCAACTTTAAAACGCGCCAAAAATGAACCCCCGTAGATATAAAGTAAGTTGCGTCCATTTTAACGCTAAACGGAGCACGTCGGCAAAAAGACAACACCAACGGTCAAAAGGCCGCCACATCTCCGACACGATCTCGGAATACTGAATGGCCTGTCTAGACTAAAGCTAAAACTTAGCACTCACTGTTTTTGGATGTAACTATGAAAGTTGACCCGAGACACGATCCTGTCTCAAAGTTTGAAACTTATATTTGGAATTTTACGGTTTTGTGTTAAACTTAGATGTTAACCGAGTCTTTCTTTTACATAATATTAAATTATGTTTATACATTGTAATGGTACTTCTATTATTTTTTGTAGGTTTATTAAAGTGTCGTCACTACTTTGTTATTCATTTGTTTGACCTACACGGAGCAGCGTGCGGTGTTGTAACACCCCCGTGCCTCGGAGAGCACGTGTCGCCGTCGGTCCTGCGCCTGATCTCTCTCCGGTCGTGTCGGTCTGCCGTCCCATCGGGTTATGAGAGTAAAAGGAATAGAGTGCACCTGTGTTCGCGCGTACACTAGTGCACTATAATATCTCCTGCGCAGCTGGCTAGTCTCTGTTGAGATTGGCCACCATGGCCGAAATCGGCCAGGGGAGCTATTACACGGAGCATGCTACTTTTCAAGACCGTTACATTTGATATAAGGATTCTGCAATTTTAATCCGGCAAATAATAAAAAATATTTTAGTGTTGGACTCAGTATTAATTTAGCTCAGAAGGATCACGTTGTCCCAAAGAAACAAACTGTAATAGCCAAAAGGGTATCTAACTAAAGCATCCCATGTTAAGCAAGCTATGTACAACTAACACAAGATCATTAAGCCGCAACTTGAATTGTTAACTTAACTTAAGAGCTTAAGTCGTCGCTTGAACTTCACACCAAGTTGGTAATTGTTGAGCGCTGGCCACACTTTGAGGCTCTCTGGAGGCGTTTGTGTGTATAATTTAGTCAACCTCTTTAGTCTGGGTGATAAGGGATTAAATTGAATTAGTGCGAGATATTTTGTACTAGCTGTGTTCTGCGGTTTCATCCGCGTTAAAATCCCGTTCCAGCGGGATCCATCGAATAAAAACTGTATGATTATGTTTGTAGTTAATATAAAATTTCATTCAAAACGTTTAAGTGGTTGGTACGAAGAAAGAACAGACCGACAGCAAGGCAGTCATTTTCGCATTTATAATATCAGTTGGGGCAGTAGGGATGATTTGAGGTACGTGTGAGATTTATAGGAGGAGATATTCGTTCCTATATAGGAAATATTGGTCTAATATAAATTTAAAGTTACTTCAATAACAATACAGATTTAATGAAAAGCAAAGAATTCTTAAAAAATAACATGACAGGATAACGCAAAGTCCTTGTAACGTTTTAATAATCTTACGCATAATTAGTGTTTAATTTAAGGATAAAAATCCCAGTACAAACATTATGAACACTATATATTCGCGTAGATGATAACTTGTGTATAATCAGTGTACACCTACTAGCAAAATAAAAATTTTAAGACAAACATAATGAACAATATATATTCGCGTAGATGATGACAGGATGAAGTCATTGTCCATCAGCGCTATTGAGATAAGCAGATTACCCCAACTGTTCCACGTGCCAACAGATTACACTTATCACGTACTAAATCTTAATTTCTGCGATAACGTTAAGTATAGTTTAATTTAATTTTAATAAAATAACAGAGAATAAAAGTTGACAAAAAAAAGAAACTTTTCATATTTTCAATAGTTAAGTATTTAATATAATATCTAAGAGATTATGACTTTTTTTTTGTGTGACAAATAAATTATTTCAACAAGGATGTTGAAATAATTTATTTGTAGTAGGATTCCTATCCTACTATTCATTATTACTTATTTATATAAAAAAGGTTTATTTAGGTTTTTTACAAGAGTTTGTAAGTTTTCACATTTTTTTAGATAAAGGTTTATTTACTACATTTGACACAAACGTTTAAACTTTAATATGAGGTACGCATAAAATAAAGTACATATCATGTAAGGTCCAATCCTTTACTGTGTGTATATTAAATATGTTCTTTTCTCATCCCTACAAACATCCTGTATGTCATACATATATATGTTAAATTTATATGTGAGGTCAGGTCAAGTCAGGCCCATCTCTTAATAAAAATTTACAAACATCGGACCACCGTTTTGCGTAATGAACGAACCAAACAAAATCATCACTTCGAGTCGACAAAGGTCAATTCATCGGGCCTACACTATTAAACCTATAAATGAAGAGTATAAAGCATGTTTATTTGACAAAACAAATGAAGTAATAGATATGGTTGAATAAAGACTAGGTTTTTTATGCTGCAGCAGGCAAGCGGAGCATGCTGTATAAAGTATATTATACAGCATTTTTTAATAGAGTCCTCTCGGTATGTGCATCGTATGTATCAACAGAAACATCGTATGTAGCAGAATCAACTGGCGGTGTCGATAAGAGTTAATACTATGGACCTAAATATTAATCTTACTAATGTTATAAATGCGAAAATTTGTATGGATTTATGTATGTTTGTTACTCTTTCGCGCAAGGACTACTGAACCGATTATGATAAAACTTTTTATACATAAAGGTAAGGATTCAGAATAACATAAAGGCTACTTAAAATCCCGGTGTTGCCACGGCATCAGAAGTTACGCGGGTGAAACCGCGGGCCGCTGTGTATAGTTAAACGAAAGGTAGTACAGGATTTTTTTGAGGTGATACATTTAGACTACTCAATGTATGGTCGAGGTCAGGTATAAACACACACACTGGGCCACCGGTTTGCGTAACGAACGAATCAAACATAATGGCAGAATCATCAGATCGTGTCGCAACCGCATTCCAATAACGTTTATGTTACAATTGCAAAGGTCAATGGTCACTTACGTATTATGCATCATAAATATCAGGCGAGTATTAATTCTCCTTTTTTGGATATTGATAGTAATAATATACCTATCATTTGTAAATCATAAAACAGGTTTTACAAAATTGCACACTACAACGATGTTTCCAAATTGTGATTACTATTGAAACTGTGTGTATTGTATACAGTATAAAAAGTCGCTTTCTCTGTCCCTACCTCCCTTTTTGATGCGATTTTTATTAATAGATAGAGTGATTTAAGAGGAAGGTTAATATGTATGATACGTCCATTAAATCGTGGAGAAATACTGTTATTTTTAGGTTTCTAATGTTTCTATTTTTTTTCGCTTACATTGCAAACGCAGGCTGAAATCTACGAGATTAATCGAAATAATGTACTAATTTATATAAACAAAGTTCACATTTTTTTTGTATTTAGTATCAGCATTGCTCAAAGTCGGGGGGGTCGCTAGTACAAAATAAAAGTTATTTCTTATAATGCCAATCATGAACACATTGTATCTTTTAAGCCATGATTTTACTTCCCTGTGTATACAGAACTTGTATGAATTTAACAATGAGTATAAATATCGAATTTACCAGAAGCGATTTCATTAAATTGCACCTACAAGTATGACATCATCAATGCAGTATGAAAAATGCAGTCAAATTCCATTGTAAGTCATGAATCATGATTATCGTGATAACTGGTTTAGCGAATAACTCTAAACGGTAATTCCGATTAATACTTATCGAAAATTATATCAAGATTTAATTATTTTAAAGTCGGCTATTATTGAATTTATAATTTACTAGCTATGTCTCTTGGTTTCGCCCGCGTATATATGTTTTCCCCGTTTCCGTGGGATTTGATCAAAAACCTTTTTTAGCGGATAAATATTAAAAGTTCTCAGTCCATTAGCAGCTAAACGCAGATAAATGAAAATCTAAAATGAGATTACATTATCATGTCTTGTATAGTAATATCCTAAGGAAATATTTATTTAAAATCGTTATAAAAATAACGATTGGTAGCTGCCTTGCCTGCCTTTGAAGCGCTGGCCCATGGTTGGCTATTTATATTATGTTTTTTACTATTAACTTAAGTTTAAGCAATAGTAAAAGTAAAAGTATAAAAGTAAAAAAAACATAGCAACGTCCGTAAATACTAAGCTAGGCGTTATCGTATACAAACCAAGCAATATAGACTAAGGAATGGTTGCATATAGTCAGCATAGATTGCATTTAATTATAAAAAATATTAAATTGTAAAAGAAATAGCATGCAAAGCCGCAAGAATGCGTCGCTTTGACTGAGACGTTGAGCTAATCTGACACTTGTGATCTATGATATTGCGTTTAGCGTAATTGATACTTGTCTATCTTCATGAGGTAATCATTTACAACAGTTTATAGTGGAAAATGTTTATTTTTATAGCTCGCAATTTATTTATTTATTTAGGGTATATACAACATCGCTTAAACAATAAATACAAAAGAAACAATATTCTTATGTTAGACCCTATTATACACGACATTGTAAGGAAAAAGGAGATAACTGTAGTAAGTGAGGTTGAACCTCACATAGCTAAAAAATTGTAAAAATACAGGACATTATTTGTTTAGATCGAGAGGTCGTTTATAAATACGGTTCAAAAATTATTGAAATTCAAAACATTTTATTTGTCAGAATATAACAGTAACGGATTCTAATACATTCTACTCAAATATTGAGTGTGCAAATCAATAAATTCTAACAAAAAAGTGTAAACCAAAAAATTCCTTTTCCTCATGAATGTACACGTAATATCCTACATGCTTGGTACTCAGTAAATGCTAAACAATGAATGAGTCACTGGTACTCTCGGAGTCTCGGAGTGTCTCGGCCCCGTTGGCCACTTGAGTGTAAATCTCATTAGCATTTAATACACGCATTCAATTATGAATTTAAAGACCAATTGTAGAGGGAAATTGGAACAAATTATTAAGCCTCAGGGCTGTCGCAAATTCTGTACACACTGGGAAGAAGAGAAAGTGTTCATGTTTTGCATTATAATAAATAAATTTTATTTTATGAAAGGCAACATTTAAAATGCAATACATTACAATACGTCGAAGATACTTTATTTAAAATTTTACAAAAACTTTTTGTCACCCTTGAAAGATGTGTCCCGAAACACGAACAAAAAATGTCGACATTTATCGATGGAGATTTGGGACGCTGTATATGGGACAGTTTCGTGACTGTATGTATTAGACTGCAGTATTAATAACGTAATTTATCCTATCGGAAAAAATATAGAAAACAATAAACACTTAATAATAATTAAACGTCAAATAGAAGTGACGCAAATGAATATTATCTTTGAATAACAGAGCCTCCATCTTGAGACAATGCAGCCGGCGCGCGCATTAAATATTAATTATCTCCTTTGCTATTTACAATAACTTATGCTACAACATGCAAATTAGTATGTACTGGTTGTGCCCAGAAGTTTTATGCGTAGTTGTGTAATTTATTTTTTTATTTATGAAAACTTCACAGCTTACAATTTGGTTTCTTATTCTAAAATATAACAATACGCCAATAACGAGTTTTACAAATTAACAATATCTATATAATGATAAGAGAGGGATTGCTCAAATATATTGTATGTCAGTGTAGGTAATGTGAATGTGAGTATGTGTATTGAGTGTGTATTCAATGTGTGTGCTTGCAGAAATGCTAAGTGTGTTTCATTTCATTTAATAATATTAGATAACCTATAGGGATGGCGTCGATAGCAATAGCAATTAATTATGCTTTGGAAAAACTGTGAATGCTGAATGAATGCCAGTGATACTATGCTAATCTTTAAGTTGATAGTATTTGTTAATATTTCTGTCTCGATAATCACGAACGTAAAAATATTTGCTTATCCTTAGTAAACATGGCACGTTTATCCATAAATATTGGCCATTTTTTTATGCTATAGCCATTCTGAACTATCTATCCCCACTCAGGTTTGTTATGGCTTAAAGCCTACATATGAGACACTGAGTAGACTTTGGCAATTTATATGCTATTTCTTTTTTAATTATTTTATTGTCTTTTTGTGTAGTAGATTTGATACTAATAAACTACTATTTACCAAATAAAAGAATATTTCTATCTTTCAATGTCTAATAGGCTTCTTTCTGAATGTGCCTACCTATTATAATCAACAAAAACATTTCTAGTTTAAAATATTTGTTGTTGTAATGTTGTAAATTGTTTTAAATAGAAATTGAAGGCTGAAAACAATGCAGGTAAGAAGCGCATAAAATATTAATTATTGTATCCTTGGCCCGCTATTAACAATAACTTAAGTATATGCATATTGATATTGCAGTGACTTAATGAGTGGTGCTTGTTGTACTAAGAAATAATTTAAATAATAACAATTTGGTAGTAGGATTGACGTCAAATATGTTTTTATGATAAAAAATCTGATCTTGATTATTTCATATGTTATTATCTCGTAATGTACTCGCTCACTCTTATGAATGAATTAAAAAGAGTCGATACCCAACCCATTCTATACTTATTATACCGATGATATTCATACAAATGAGAAAATCGTAAGTCGTATGCAAATAGAAATGATACCCCTACTTTCAAACGTGCAATATGTTCAACCTTATGACTTTCGACAGTGGTCAAATTGGACGTGGAGTGGTCTACTAGAAAAAGACAAGGAATACGGTTAAATATTGCTACGCCAAATAAATGTTAAGTATATATTGCTTTGCTCTAACAAGTTACTACTACGTTCGTAACATCATAAGGACGTACATACAATTTAGGGGCACGAGATAACAAGCACACGCATTGCGATGCATAACGTCGGAATCCCCGCTTCCCGGCACATTTCTTGAATATAACATTAGATAATACGAATCTCGAATACGCCTTAAGTATTCCACGAGATGACTTGCACTTGAGTTAGGGATGAACAAGTGCTTGGATTTATGAGCTTTAAGACTGCGTCGTAATATGAAGTGGCATCGCAGAGATAGCAGCTAAATTATGACTGTTAGTTACATTTATTTGTGTCTAAAAAGACTACGTTTTTTATGTAAATAGTCTCTATTTAGAGTTAGTTTTTAAAATAATTAAGTGTATTAATAATAATAGTGTGCCTTGGTTTCCGTAATTACCAGAATTCTATATTACAAGCTTTGCTTAGTTTGGGACTGAATGTGTTAAATGTCAAAAAACTGCTCAAATATTTGCAAGTCGATATTCCCTTCATTATTTTCTGCACCATATAGAAAGGAAAAGCGACGTATAGTACAATTTTTGAATTTAATTTGTAAATTTATTCCTCACTTTACTTTTGCTTATTACATAATCGCATTTTAACTTTCCCCTCACGTAGTAAACATAATCTGGTTAATTTAACCGTACTTTCCTTTTTATATACAGTTAAATTTAACCTAAGTGTCAAAATAATTTAATTAATTTGCTCATATAATTTTTTACATGTTCGGAATACAAATTAATTTAGTATAATTAGTGAAAAAGGTTTTCTATAATATGGACCGCGCACAGAAAACATCTAAAAATGCATATTGTTAGCTTGACAAAATATAAGTCATTAAGACGAGTCAAATCCTTCTGGGTGCCCAGAACAAGAACAGATGTGTTCACAAATACATGTTAATTTACCAATAGCTTTATGAACATCAAGGCATTCGGGAATGCTAACTTTTTTTTTGACTCTTGGCTACTACTGAGATTTTCCTTGACCGAAAACAAGTTTTGAAGTTCGCCAATGGTTACAGAAATCATAGGGGTATGTACATCAAAAGTTCACAATTTCTTGTGTCAAAGGGATGCTACTCACGCTTCCCTTTGACACAAGAAATTGTGAACTCTTCCGACGCAGACCCAACTAGTCTGAAACATCGCATTTGTGAGATATGTTTATGTGTGCGTTGAGCGCACTTTGTTCGGAGATTGCTTTTCATTAACTAGTCCAAACTGTTCTGAAACATCGCATCTGTGAGATGTGTGGGTCGATCGAGCACACTTTGTTCCGAGATTGTTTTTCATTAACTATCCCAAACTGTTCTGAAACATCGCATCTGTCACGCATATTTATGTGTGCGTCGAGCGCACTTTGTTCGGAGATTGTTTTCAATACTGGCTACACTGACCTTGTGGTAGGTGTCCTTCTGCCAGTTCTTGATCTGCGCCATGACGTCATTGACGAGCCGGTCGCGCACGCCGAGGTGCAGGTCGGAGAGCCGCTCCGCCTCCACCATGCCGCCCTTCCACGCGGCCTCCATTGTACCGTACTCGGGGCCTGTGAACGAATACGTGACACGTAAAGAGCTTGAAAGAAGACACTTCATAGTACATAAACTTTTAAATGTTCCTTTTACATATGCAATTCAATGGAATAACAAGCTGGTTTAAAAACGAGAAATAAAGATTTTTTTCTTTGTTTGTATTTAATAGGACTACTACAGGACCAATTTGAAATAATTTTTGTACAGAGATTCTTTGAAACTCCAGGAATATCATAAGATAGTTTTTAACACGAACATCCTACTGGAATAGGATATATACGCGGGTGAAACTGTGGAGCTCAGCTAGTCATGATGAAATCAGATTATGGGAGAAGTAAGTCTTATCGCAGTTGAACTTTTCAAAAAACAATTTCAATATTTTTAAATATAGTAAATACAAGCGGAGTACTGAAAAAGATGTAAATAATACAACATAGTTTACTTCGTCCTTTAAATTGTTATTAATTGCACCATACGATGCTAATGATGCGACATATGACCTCAACTTGGAACCTTAAAAAGCGTCATTTATTTCCTCGTATTAATATGAAATAATTTTTTTAAACATCTTTTAGTTCCGGATATTTTTTAGTGATCTCTAAAGCCTTATTAGAAAAATTTGACCGTTGCTTTTTATACGATAATTTTTTTTTTTATTTGCAAACCAATTAATGAGACTGCCTTGTTTATTTTATACATACTACAGATAAATGAACATCCGAATGCATGGCATTACGTACAAATTATTACGATACCTGTTGCTGAATTTCAATCTACCCGCCGGCTATGTTTCAATAACGTTGTAACGATCGATTATGAGCAATTTATATAATGTCTGCGCTGGATTAAGCTCTAAGCGTGATTGAAATTGTTAAATGAAAAAAAAATTGTTACATTTTAATAATAGCGATAAATTGGTAGGCAACATTCATTAATGAAATCATTAATTTGGTTATTTATTGCTTGATCGTTATGAATAATAACTAGAGTAGTATATCCTATTTTCAATCCATTTAAATCGTGAGTACATTCTCTATTCCATCTGTACTTTTTTTAGGGGGGAGGGGGTTGGTTGCTTTGCATAGTTTTGGTCCACGGTTTCACCCGCGTATATTTCCCATTCCCGTAGGTTTTCGGGATAAAAAGTATTCACACCTTACTCGGATATCAAACTACATTTGTACAAAATTTTATCCATATCGGTTCAGTGGTTTAGGCGTGAAGAAGAAACCGACAGACAGACTGAGTTACTTTTGCATTTATAAAATGAGGAAGGATTCATTTATTCAACGATATATTCAGAAATCGTATTTAATACTACGAATGCAATTGAATCCATTGGTTTTAGCTAGCCTTCGTAATTCTCATAATTTGATCACATCCTCTAACACAAATTCAATTTTCGTAACGTCCATTCTAACTGATCATAAATTCGACTCATCGTAAACACTAAAACATAATAATTTTCCACAATTTGTGGTTATTTATTTGGTTAAAACCTACAGCCTGGATTAACCTCTGCCTGACTTATAACCACTGTTTTGTGTTTTATATTGATTTATCGCAACTGTATGCCACTAAATTACATGTTTCAGATAACACTATCATTACCTCTATAATACAAACTGACATGATGTTACGTTACAATTACTTTGAGTGTGTTTGAGCCAAAAGGATGTTATACCATTCAGGTATCAATGTTTTTCTCTGTAAGCCTTATTATTTAGTTAAGATAAACGGTTATATCGATCTTATTGTTGACGTTACTATTCCTAGCAACTCTTTGCTTACCGTCACCTATGTTATTCTGAACTCTGACCTATATGTATACCAAGTTTCATCATATTCGGTTCAGTAGTACATGCACACATCCTCCTCCTCCATCCTCGCAAACTTTCGCATTTATAATATTAGTAGGAAATAGAATTCATGTTGTAGACACTATCATTAAGCCTATTTTATTGTAATGAAATTGACGCTACGAATTGATAATTAAAATGTTAGGTTTAGAGTACTAAGAGGTACAAAAGTTATTTGTTGTCATACATATCAAACACATGTGAAATTTTATATATTTTTTATATAAATAATTTATTTGCCTTGGATCCTAGATTGAATGTTTCTCTATTAGCCTTCTCACTGACGCAGAGGGTCAAAACAAGCATTAATACTAAATCATATTACAGTAACAATTTGCAATTATTTATTCGACTTTAAGCTAAGCGCTGGCTAAGCCTCCTGACCTGTAGACTAATATTTTTATATTGATTTAACGTAAGCCGTTTATACGCTAATACTCATTTATATGTTGTGGATAATAGTATCATTTGCTTTATAATAAAAAACATGAAAAACACCTTGGTGTACGTACAGAGTGCCTCATAAACTACTAGTACATGTATCAAACATCAGATAATCTTCTTAGAATAGGACTGTTTTTTTTTTTAAATTTTGAGCCTGTAATGTCTCTTACAATCTTTTCTGTTTCGGGCTGTAGTCGCCTAGTCTTTTTGGTACAAGTCAAGTTTGTCCCGCTAATGTTGTTTCTATTTCAACTTATTTTATATTTTCTGTATTGAATTAAAGGCTTATCTTACACTATTTATTGGAAAACTTTATTTAATTACAACGAAAATTCAT
Organism: Phoebis sennae; assembly: GCA_001586405.1. Lineage (NCBI taxonomy): Eukaryota > Metazoa > Arthropoda > Insecta > Lepidoptera > Pieridae > Phoebis > Phoebis sennae. The sequence continues at coordinate 149,653 of LQNK01000752.1, forward strand.
CATCAGGTATTTTAAAAGTCTTTAATTCAATACTTAAAATGCATTTCCAACAAGAAGTCACAATACAATCTATCAATTATTTTATATTATCTATTTCTTGTGTATAGTCTTGTGTGATGTGAATAAATGTTTCTATTTCTCTCTGTTTTCTTAACCATTAGTTATCATAAACCATCTCCATGTTCTTTATATTGAATGTCACACAAGTGCGTGCGGATCGCAGTTTCTATACAAAAAAGGTTCCGATACGATGTGGACGTTTAGTCTTAGTCTTAGCTTTATTTATTTATTTGTTATTTGACTTTAGACTCAGAGCTATGCGAGTTAACCTCCCGACCTGAAGATTGACGTTTTTATATTGATTTAACGTAAGCCGCTAAATTATACGTTGTGGATTACACTATCATTATCCTATAATATTTAAGACACGTCTCGACTTTGTGCTCACCTTTTCTGTCAAGGGGCAAGTACTTACGAGACCTGGTTTAAATTAAATTTAGATATCCTACCTGTAAAATGCAATGAAATGTCCAGCATAATTCGCCAGTACGCCACAAATAATTAACAATTTCTAAAATATTCATCTTAATTGTAAAAATATTTAAAGAACTGTGTAATAAATTATAAGTAGGTATGTTGTAAAAAGGAGACCCCGTTAAGATTTTCTATAAGCTGTAACTAGCTGTTTGGCGCGACTTCGCTCTTATACAATTTTATATAGCTTATAATTCTACCTCTATTTGGTGTAGATATTATCTAAATTCTTTCCTGAGATTAATGCGTTCAAGCAAACAAACAGACATACTCTTCTGATTTGCACTTTCTATATAAAATCTAAATAAATTATTGAAATGTATTTGAGAGCTAAGAGTGCAACTATAGATTCGTACAAGATTGACATGCAAATTACGTTATTCAGCATAATTGTAATCAAGTATTCTACTGAGGTGACAAATTCAAACTCATAAAAGTCTCTTCACACCGCCCATCCCAATCACCCCGTAATTAAATCCTAACGTGCCATCGATGCAACACATCAATTGTACGTGTGAACGGCTTCAACCACTTTCGATTTCCGAGTAAGGAATGTAAATCGCACTTTTACACCAATATGTGGAACTAGCCACTTCGTTTAACGCATAAATGCATAACCCTTTACTTTGTCCAAATAGTCTCTTGAGACCAATCATCACCTCATTTAATATATTAATGTGTATATATAATAATGTTATTATTATGTGGGAACACCTTTAACCGCTTTCGATTTTGAAAGGATGTAAAGTACGTTTGCTGTGCACTATCCTTTACTCAAAGTCCTCTCCACCACATATCTTCCAATCATCTAATTTAATCTCTCATCGTCTCTTCGGTACATCTCTTACATAAATTGTACATGTAAACAGCTTCAACCACTTTCGATTTTGACTTCAGTATGTAGTATTTTTGTGTGCAAATGTATACAATTCGCCGATTGATCACTTATATTTATTTTTTCATAAAACCCTCTTCACACGCCTTATTCCAATCACCTCCCAATTAAATCTCTCCCCGTCCCATCGATACATCTCTTACATAAAGTGCACGTGTGAACAGCGTCAACCACTTTCGATTTCCGAGTGAGGAATGTAAAGCGCGTTTGTGTGCCAATGTGTCCAATTCGCTCGTGCACCGAATGCGACCTGCGCTGGCGCAACCCTTAACTTTCGATTTCGTGATTGCATCTACGGCGCATGCGCAAAAAACTTGATGTCACAGGTTTTTTAATGAGATATTTTTTTTTAACAAATTGACTCATTTTTTGTTAACACCATACTTGGATATGTCAGAGTGTCATAAAAATGCATTAAACATTTTTACTCGTATTAAACAACCTTTTTAATAACGCATTTGTGACATAATCTTAAGTGTTGCATTATCTTATCTACCTATGACAGAGATCGAGTTTATCCTACACTTTTATATTTTAAAGCCAATTTAGCACGATAGTATTCATTTAATCGTTTAAATAAATATTAAAATATGTTTCGTAACATAGGATGTTACATAACTAACTAACATTATAAAAGCTAAGGCTGAGAGGATGTATATATGTTAGTGTGTTTGTTTCGTTTTGTTATACTATGAAATTTCGTCGCTTATAGAAACTGGGCCTAAACAAGCTATTCTTCGTAAGTTCGTAACGTTCTATCTGATTCCAAATTCGACGTTACGCAACCGATGCCAACGCGTACGGTTCGCAAAGTAATCGCTTAAGAACATAGTTATACATGTATATTCCCTCTCATTCTACTCATGTCTTAGTCTTATGAAGATTTCCTCAGTGGAGTTCGATTTAAGGACAAATTTTACTTTTTTTTTTCATAAAATAGACAAAAAAACATTGGTTTAATTTTCATATTGTTTGGCAACAACTCTTAAAGGTAATTTACAGAATATTTGAAAAACGTCATCAAATATTTCATTATAAGAACTTTGTTACTCAACAGATAACATAACAATCCAATGGTGAATTACTTTTTGCTATCGGTCTAATAGTTTTTGACTTAAATGTTATATACATAGCCTATAAAATAAAGCCTGTTACTCGTGGATAATGTAGCTTTCGTGAATGGTGAAAGAATTTTTAAAATCGGTCCAGTAGTTTTTGAGCCTATTCACTACAAACAGACAAACATAGTTTTTGATTCTCCTCTTTATAATATTAGTGCAGACAAACATTCAAGTTTCCATTCCATTTTTTTTTTTTAATCGTTTATTGCAGGAATTACACCCATATTTATCACAATACAATGTTATATAATTATACTAAAAAAAAAAACAA
>LQNK01000752.1:161155-177069 GCA_001586405.1 Phoebis sennae
AGAAGGAGTCAGACGTGACTATGAGAGGAAGCTGTTTGTTAATGCAGTAAAAACCTACCTTTCTCAATGAGGTCGTTCCATTTCTTCGCCCACCCCCTCAGACTCTTCGCGTACGTCTTCTCTATGTCCGCTCGCTCTTGCACGAGCGCCTGCAGCTCGCTGCAGAGCCTGTGCCCGTCGTCCACGCGCTTGGTGGTGCGCTTGTAGTTGCCTGGCTCCCAGAAGGAGTCAGACGTGACTAGGGGAGGAAGCTGTTTGTTAACGTGGTAACCTACCTTTCTCAATGAGGTCGTTCCATTTCTTCGCCCACCCCCTCAGACTCTTCGCGTACGTCTTCTCTATGTCCGCTCGCTCTTGCACGAGCGCCTGCAGCTCGCTGCAGAGCCTGTGCCCGTCGTCCACGCGCTTGGTGGTGCGCTTGTAGTTGCCTGGCTCCCAGAAGGAGTCCGATGTGACCGTGAGCAGCGCCTGCTCGTCGCTGTGGTGCGACATGGCGGTGCGACACTCACACACCGCCCCTCTGCAAAAGAAAAGCGCAGTTTAGGAAATGTATATTCACGCTTTAATATGACATTAAATAAATTAGGAAAATGTCCCACTTTTCTCAGAAACGGTCTCCAAATGAACCAGCAATTTATCTTTACCATAGTTTTAGTGGTGATTAATAAACAGAGAGTAAAACTCGGTGTAAAAAGCAAAATATTTTGTTATATTCATAAGATCGCTCAGTGGTTTTATATTTTGCCTACTACTCAGAAAAACTTTCAGAGAAACGAGCATCGTTTTGCGGACCACCTGTTATCGCCCATATCACTTAGACCTCGCTTAAACCGTCCCAGGTGGCAAGTCTGACATCAAAGTTTATAACAGAACATTCAGTATATTGCAACATAGGTATACATACAAATAAACTTAATATAATTATAATCATTGCTTATAATCATTGCATTTATTATATCATATTATAATTATTTAGCAACACGAACGCAGTATCCGTTCGTCCGGTACCGACTTACATCAATGATACTGTTATGCATCATGCGTAGTCACGTCCGTTTAAACATTGAATTGTTAAACATTACCTATGGCTAGGGTTGAACCATTAATTTTTAATTTATCATACTTTAATATTATGTCCATTATCTACACTATATTTTACTGTATTCATTTATTTAAATAATTATTCATCTAGTATGGTATCTCTATTTCTGATCTCCAATCGTCACTATGCCATTGGGAGATGCTGAAAATCAGCGCTGCGACTAACGTAGGAGCAGCATACGCTGAGCAGTTTCCCTTTCAACGCCACACTGCTACTTGTGTGTAATTAAGTGATTATTTGTGTCTGATTATGTATGGTTTTTGAATAAATCTTTCTTTCTTTCTATTTACTGAAATAATAAGTTAAAATGTACCTAAACATTTTCGTGATCTTTATTAAAGTCGACTGGGTATGTTTTCAAAAAGTACTCTAATTTGTATGCATAGTAATACATGTATAGTATTAATGTGCAAATTTTCCAATATACAGAAGTACTTTTGCCACACGCAATAGAGCGGAATAATCTAAAAGCTGCCATAATTGAACAGGTTTGAGCTGCGTTGGAATCGAATAGACAAATATCCCTGATACACCATGTCGATAACTTCAACTAAATTATTTGATATTGTTTAATTGCTTTAAATATAAGAAAATAAAATGACAGGCATTAAAACAAAATAAAGGATAAAATAATGTAATGATTTATTTAAATGGAATTTTACTCGATCTTGGATAAGATATTTTCAATTAAAAAAGCAATAGACATTTCGTCTCTATTTTCAGTTTAAAATAATACATTTTACATTAAAAATTAACGTAAATTTATTATTAACATTTAACATTAAATAATTGCACGCTTCTTGGTTGAATATAGTTGGGTATTATTATATTGTATGTATATTCCTATGTTCGAAAATTAATTATTCCATTTCATTTCATTAATTCTATCATCGCCAACCCTAACTACAGGTTAGTAAGATTTGCCAATTGTGATTACAGCGCCTTTCACTTGTCCAACGCTCGCTGTACACCACTGAGCCATCGGGTACATAACGCTTGCTTCTAATTCCGTGCTATTTGTTTGTTTTCATTGGTTTTATGCAATGGGTGTCGTTTTGAAATGCCTGTGAGTACCAATTGTATAGGAATTTAACATGTAATTTGAATACACTTTTATTATTTGTTGTTAAGTGATAGCTCGACGATATATTCCTTTTATATTTATTTTTTTATTATCTTTATTTATTTTATGATAGAGTTGTAATTTACATTTTATTTTGTGTGCTTCGAAATAAATATTTTTTTCTTTCTCTCTTTACATGATTTAAAGGGCGAAAATTAACACAAAATTGTTTGGATTAACTACAAGTATATTGGACTAGACAAATATTAAACCTAAAAAACTAGTACTTGTACATATCTCCCAAGTGATGACTATTTGGGCATAACACTTTATTTAAAAAATATATGCAGTGCCTATATTTTAATGTATATTTTGGTATACTAATTCCTTTTATACAGTTCGCAAGGGACAAAGGTCATCTGATAACTTCACCGACGCCTCTGAACGCTCTCAACACCTGAAGTGTCGCAGGGTCTCTGGTAACTTCAAGATATACGATAAGGACAGGACTGATGAAGAAGATAGAATTGAATGCGTCTCCGTAAATATATTTCAAAAGATACCATCATAACGTATTCCACTGATCCTTAATATTTATTAAATATGCTGTGATCCACTGTTTCATCTACATAAAAGCGTAGTTTAAAAAGTTCCCTGAACTTGCCTATCGTAACCTAAATTATTACATCCCGTATTTTAAAGATTAATGTGTGTAAACCGACTCAACGACTGCCTCCCTTTAAAATAAAAAGTAATCCAACACCCGTTTGTGTATATTTAGTTCATTATAAGCCCGTATATAACTGCTTTTTCATGAAGTAGAAGCACTTTATAACCTCCCCCATTAGCTTATGGATCTGTTACCGCCCTCTTAAAAGGCTGCAGCGTCCACCTTATGATTTAAAGAAACAAATAAACTCCGCTTTATAATATTATTATTACTACTACTACTGAAAGTGGTTTTGGCTTCCGACAAAAGATGAAGCCACAGATATCATTGAAGGACGGTCTTGAAGCCCTTTGAGGTCTTTTAGCACTTCGTCCCAAGTATAATATTACTACAGCTAAAAACAGCACAAATATATTGCACATAACACACTGCACTGCGACACATTATAGCGTGTATTGTTCATCTTTTTCTTAACGACGTAAATATATGCGCTGTATATCGCACACAAAAGAAATAATGACCGTTCGCAATTCTAAACAAAAGCGTGTAATAACGAGAAATTAATTTACCCGGCGTAAGACGTTGTTTGTGTGCTGTTGCGTCATAAAATGGGACAGTCCCACGAAAGTAAATCTTAAATATGAATAATAATATGTTTATATGCCATTAAAATTTTAAAAATATTTTAATAAACTGCCCTTTCTATTAAGGATAGGAGGGGAAATGGGAAAGTCTACATTATAATGATAAACAGGATAATTTAGAACATCTTACAAAAACTTTAAAACAAACACAAAAAGAGACTTTTCTTGAAATCAAATAATTGTACAATGACATTCTGTTATAATAGTTTTACCCGCTTAACTTATGATCCCGTTGCAACTCCGGAATTAAAAGTAGCCCATATGTTATTCTTAACCCTCACCTATATGTATACCAAATTTCATCATAATCGGTTCCAAAGTTTTTGCGTGAAAAGTGTAACAAACAAACATACATACATCCTCCCAAACTATCGCATTTATAATATTACTAGGATATACCACCATACTCTCAATACATGTAAACAAGGCAAAGATCACGTATAGCAACACCACCTGACATTACATAACCATCATTATGTCATACGAACACACCGAACCGATGTGAAACTTATTGTGTGCCATCGATTATATGCTGTCGTAAAAATTATTCATCATTATAATGAAAGGCACTTGATTGACGTGGATACCCAATTGAGAAGTATTATAAATAACTATCTTTAATTTAATATGTATGTAATGAATAATTTGTATGTTCAGAAAAAGTCATTGTTATTATTTTATTTATAGAACTTTTGTAGTTATTATTTGGTTCTTACAAAGACTTACTTTATTTTGATACAGAATCCAATGATATATATAAGAAACAGCTATCCTCGTTGGTGATTTAAAAAATTGAATTTTTATATCTACAATTTTACAATAATTAAATTGCATGAATTCAATAAGAGATCAATCGCATTTTTTTCAAAAATCGTATTTGTGTCTTTTTAGATTTCCATACTTAAATGGTGAGAACCCTTATTAACCTTTATAAATTACTAAGCCTTTGCTATCTGTATCTATATATATTCACAAATACTAAAAATAAAAATATCTTTTAGGGGGGGTTTCGTACAGAACCTTTCATGCCGGCCCATTTATTAAGGGTGCTTTGACCCTACGACTGTGCCAACCTAACTTCATTACACAACTCCATTCACAAGCGACTATTACAAGGTACAGTCTAATAGGATGCACATTTCCGGTTCACTAGAGCGGCCCAAGAGGACTAGAGTTACACTCACATGGACACCACGCTTCATTGGGGATGGAGGTCACTCCTTTTTGTCCGCTCTTCATGTAGATTGTAGACTGTAGACGATGAAATGTCACAACTGAGCGTGGTAGACGACATCTCAATTAATTAATAAATATGTCTCAAGGCTGATTTTGATGAAAATAAAACCGGCAAACGGCAAGCATCTCACCTGATGTTAAGTGACTGACCGCAGCTCATGAACATCATAATATGAAAGTGTCGCAGATGTTTTGCCGGCTTGCAGGAGAGGCAGGGGATAAGAAGAGGATTAATTATGGGAAATTGGGAGGGGAGTAGAAGAGAACGGAACACAGTGCAATACCGCTTCACGCCGGTCATCTGCGGGTGGGGTTGGTAATTTCACCGATGCGAGCTTGGCCCAACCGTGCAATGCTGGGCACACACGTTTATCGCTGAAAATGTTATGGAGCAGAATTGCCCTCTGTCGCTTCTTACCACACCCACGAGTGTGGGAAATAACTTGAGTTGAGGAAAAGCCTTATTTTAGCTTTAATTTCATTCATTCAGTATGAAGCAGTATTGAGCACTGCGGTTCATTGTTAACACTTACCCAATATAGTGTAACATGTGCTGCAGTTTACCCCGGCATCGTCTGCCGCGCCGTTTGGTTCTCATTTTCGCCATTTTATTACACTTTTCACTAATAAGAGCACTATCAGTGAAGAATCTCGGAATTTATTCAAATTAAGCTATTGACTTTATTGACGATAAAAAATTTGATACGTAAAATAGGGTTATGTAAGACGAAATAATACTACCGATATTCAGACATGTGTACGTAAACGTTACAAGCTTTGTCTAATCTTTTGTTAGTATTTTTGTAATGTTTTCACATATAAAGTACTAGTTTTATTTTTAAACTAGTTGTGCCCCGCAGTTTCACCCGCGTATATCTGTTTTCCCCGTTCCCATGGAATTTGATCAAAATCCTTTCTCAGCGGATGCCCACGTCATAACATCTACCTGCATGCCAAATCCATCCAGCACTTTGGGCTATGCGTAGATATAGATTGATAGATCACTATGTTAGTCAGTTAAATAAATTTGTAATAATAATGGTAATATTTGGTTATTAATTGTCTAACAGCCGTTTTCAATATTGTATCTATCCCTAGATTTGCTTACTAATGTCAGACAAATCTTTCTATTTGCACTTACTTTGATTTCAATATCCTATCGACGGATAGCCTTTGCTATGAATTTTGTCAATCTTACGTCATATAATTTGACATGACACTCTATCCATAATCTTTGATACATTATTGAAAACGGCCGTAAGACGGTCTCAAGTATTCATACACATTTACACCTATTACGTACACGAAAGAGCTAACAACACACAGACAGTAATTAATAGTGTGTTATGAATCATTGTAACTCGATAACAACTCTAACACACGAAGCAATGATTAATAACGTTCTATGTACATCTGAATATATCGCTCTATCGATAACAAATGTTATATCCCATTGTTATTTTTGAGTTAAACCAACTGTTATTCAAAATGTTCCCATTTCGTAAGATGGACTCGAGAAAGCAATTACAAAAAAATACCTTTCATTTTCTTCGCTGTCTGAGTATTTGTTTAGTTTGCAAAGTGTTGTAAAATAACATATTAAGTATGTACTTTTGATTTTTAAATAATTTACGTGCGACGTTCAAAAATAAAACATTTAAGCGGATAAAATAAATTTTACAAATGTCGATAAATTTAAATCGTGATTCAGGAATTAAACCCAAAAAGGTAAAGGTAAACGTACTTTTACAAACTTTTTTTTATTGTTTTGAATCACAAGCAACAGTCACCACAAAAATTGGAAATTCGGCAAAATGTACAATTTATATTTCTTATTCGAATGAAAACTCTTCAATGCGAATTAAATTAAAAGACAAGTTTAAAGTTTTTAGTTTTTATTTCCAGTCATATAGACGTTACTATCATTTAAGTTTAATATTTGTCCATAATGTGTGTTCAGACGTACAAAATTCCATCAAAATATGTTCAGTACTTGCGACGACACACACACATCCAAACATCGAGACAAGTAAGCATCAAACTTGCACATTTTTAATATTAGTAGGAAGTAGTATTGGGTATTGGCTAAGCATTCAAAATTAAATTCCTAGCAAAATTCAAAGAATGCCTAACGTAAGCCTACATTCACGATTGTCTTCTGCACGTTTGGATTACCGATGTGGCCTATTTCCTGACTGCAGATTGCAATTGAGATTTTTATTTGATCGGAAAGACCGATAAGATTTTAGCTTACCCCGGGATTTGAATTATTTGCTAAAGATAACTGAAGGCGCAACATATATCTACACTATTGTTATAAATAGGAAAACTTTGTTTCTTTGTTTGGTTGTAATTAATAGGCTCAAAAACTTCTGGGCCGATTTTAAAAAATCTTTCACCATTCGAAGGCTACATTATCCACGAGTTATACTTTATAGCGTTAAGCTACGGGAGCGACGCCGCGCGGATCAGCTAGTATAACATAATTGTGATTTCAATCTTTCAAATATAAGAATAACCTTAACCATTAGACCTATCTAATACCTAAACATAATATTTGATCGCGTCGAGTTTTCAGGTGAAACCACATCATATATCTAGTATATAATATGAACATGAAAGAGCGAAGCCGCGCGGATCAGCTAGTATAACATAATATGTGATTTCAATCTTTCAAATATAGAACCTTAACCATTAGACCTATCTAAACATAGAGTATTTAATTGCGTAGAGCTTTCAGGTGAAACCACATCATATATCTAGTATATAATATGAATATGAAACAGGTTACGTTACGGCACCGCCCGGGACCGGTCCCGCGGCCTTTGATGTCCGCGATCCGTTAACGCACTGCACATACGAGCGTAATTGCTTTTTAATGAAAAAACATTTGTAATGCGATTAACCCTTTAATTGGGATCACGTCAATATCGCTTTTACTAAAATTTGATACAAAAGATAGTAGAAAATAGAGTTTAAATGTGGCTGAAGTCTATTTAAGAAATTTGATTAAAACTATTAAGAATAATGAACTTTAATAAACAAGAAAAAGCTTTTTAACGAGAAATTTTACAATAGGACGGCTTTAATAAATCTTTCCCATGTATATTTTTTATACTAAGAGCAGTTTAAATGTATTCAATTACATTCAGTAAATACTTCAGCCGCCTCTTTGAATGGTGTCATAACATTGCAGCATTTATTTTAAAAAAATCTTTAGATATTAAAATTATATTTTTTACCATAAAAGATTATTGCGATGAGTACAAGGCGGAAATATCAAACAAGTACTTTATGTATTTGTTTAACTTACATATTTATGTTGTATGTTTACTTAATATTGAAAAGAAAACGTTACTTCAATACTATCTGTTTACATTAATTGTCCTTCACTAATAATAGATAACAAATTGTACAAAATACGTTCATCAAAATTTAACAGTCACTGTCTCTTAATATAACATGTAATAGCATCTATTTCTACCTATAGATATGTTGTCCTCTTTAACAAAAACAATATTACAACTTGATATTAGTATTAATTGTACTATGTCATATTTAACGCTCATAATCATCATCAACTAATTCTTATAATTCATTCTCAATACAAAATTTACGTCACGGCACGATACTCTACATCTTACAAATAACCCACTCAACATTCGACAAACCGCGTATATTTAGCCCGTGACGGCTGATATAATCCGAGATTCTTCAAACGAATTCTATAAATATTTTACATAGCACAAACTGTATAAACTCAAAACACTGCACGCCGCACAGTTCAAAACATCACTGAAAGTCAAATTTAACGCAAAACTGATCATATCGAGAGAAAAAATACTTATTTTCGTGTCTTACCTCGCAATTGTCGACTTTATTTCTTGGTAGGTGTGTCCTTTTTGGTGTTTTCGTCTGAAAAACTGGTTCTGTACGACCTTGTATGGATTAATGATTCACGCAAGCCTCACACGTAAGCCGTTGTTACCTAATGGAGATTTTTCGTCGGAAATCGACTCTGTTATTGGGTATCGATTGTACGGTTGTTAATTTTTAATTGTGTCAATAACCTTTCTTGTGATATATGGTGGATTCCAGACGGTTCTTAAAGTGTGCCTAGAAGGAAATTGTATCGTCTTCAACATTTAATTGGTAATTATTTTTTGTTATTTATAATCATTGAAACAAAAATGTGTGCCAGTCATCTTATGTCATGTGTTACAATGAAAGGAGGTGACAAGGAAGAAGCCAAATTGTTTTTTTCTATCGCGTAAGTTTCGGGATCAATATGTAGATAAATAATGTTTTTATACTATTTTATTTACCTATTTTATAATATTTTGTATTAAATATAATTGTATTAACTAATTTGCATGTCAAATGTGTAATCCTTTTTATCACACCTTGTAACGCCATTTCTTGCAAATAAGACATTATTATTATTATATATCAATCCAAAGTATCCTGTCACCTAATCCAGATATTAGGCTATATTAGTATGCGTGATACAAGTTTCTAAATAGTTAAACTCAAAAAACGAAATTTAAACGTATTTCTGTCCCTTAACAATCAAATTATGTACTAATAAACATTTAAAACGCAATCCATATCTGTCTTATTTCAGTGGTAAACCCCAGACAGTGACGAGCTTATATAATTGGTAATCACACAGCTAACAGCACCGACTACGTCTTACTACGGACATAATCCATTGATAACACTCAAGGATACATTTCACACCTGAACAAATAGGGCTTAAAGTATTTAGAAAGTATGTGGTGTTATCAGTTACGCGGGATTAGTGATATGAATATCCTTCGCAAAATAGTTTTACTTTGTAAATCGTTACCCATGGATTGTAAACCAGTATGTTGGCATTACTATAAACATCGAAAGTCTATTTCTTCTTCTAAAAATTCTAACCCGGTATAGGTTAGAATACATGTGTCACCACCCCATTTCTACCCGTGGGTGTCGTAAGAGACGATAGAGGGAAGATCTTCTGTTGGGAGGTGGTATATACACCGGTGCGAGCTTGGTCTAATCGTGCAATGCTCCGCTCCCACTCTTTTATTGCTGAAGATGTTATGCAGCAGAATTTCCCTCTGTTATATCTTACATCACCCACGTTTAGAAATGGGGTGGCAACACATGTATTCTAACCCGTCGTCACACGGGGAAACTGTACTTGAACTGTAGATCTCAAAATCAATGCGCGCGAAACTGCGGACACAAGCTAGTCTTAACATAAAAGAATCGCTACAATCAAAACAGCAAGAGCTTTAACAATAGATGTTCTCCGCTTCCATTGTTTTTGTCTGGCTTCAGTTATTTTCATTAAGAATTAAGAGGAGGTCGAAGGTCGAAGCGCGGTAAGGTCAACGTCGGTTGTCAAGGTGTTCGCAACAAATGTAATTAAGCGGATTTCCTGTGAATCTGACGACCGTGTGTTATTATATAAATGTCGCATCAGCAATATAGAGTTATATGTTATCAGATATAGATTTCGCTTGCAGAATGAAATATGATAATCTCAAACATTTCTTTTATGCTATAGCATGCAAGCAGAGCATACGGTTCACCTGATGTTAAGTGACACCGCAGCCCATGAACATCTAGAAAATCAGTGCCATATGCCTTGCCGGCTTGATGGAAGGTATATTAGTAGGATTCTACGACTCTGAAGCTAGACGTCCACATATTAACATCGTACGCATCGTATTTCACAAATCGTAATATTCGTTGATAATATGTCAGATGATGGTTGTCCACTGATCGGCATCGTACATATCACATTTTCTGTATAAATGAATCCTATGTGCACGATACGGATTTGTGATATGTGTACGCTTAGCATTACAGACCACTGTACTTTTCATTATATTTATAATCCTGGTTTCATGTTTTCAAAATACTTCACTTCTTTTTCTACTTATTAACAAAAAATAATAATTGTTGACAATTACCATTTAGTCACAGGGCCATCTATTACCATTTGACACTGATAAAGGTAAAAAAATATTTAAATAATGGTTTTCATTGTTCATGTGAGTACTCCTTGAAGTAGAAACTTTTTATTGTTGGTAATTGAAGGTCGCGATTGCCTTGACCACGATTATTGTATCTGTGATGATATATTTTCTGGTGAAAAAACACGTTTTAATCCAAAAAAATTAAATTAAAAAAAATACTCATGTAATATTAAAATATTTCGATTTCGATACTAATCAATATAATTGTGCTTTTTATCTATGTTCTTTGTTAAATTACTATAATGGGGTCACAGATTAGAGAATAAAAGGCAGATGGATTGTTCCGAAGACTCGAGTGACGCTAACTATACGTACACTACTGTGTGAGTGAAATATTAAAGATTCGAAGCCTAAATGATGTTTTGTGTCAAACTAGACGAACATTTTTGTATTTGCTCTTGAGATTTGTATTTATTTTTCGTCGTCACTCGAGTCTTCGGCCGCACTCCATTTGCCTTTTATTCTCTATCTGTGAATGGTGTGTACAATAATAAAATGTATTCATTTCGAAAATTACTTATTAGTCTTGTAGGCTAGTTTGTAATTAGATTAAGATACTAAGTTATTTTTAGGACCCTATTTAATTAAAATAAAAAAATCGTAAGACCCTATTTAATTAAAATAAAAAATTCGTAAATTTTATTAATATGCTCATGACGTATGTAAATGCAGCAAGAACGTTACCCAATCTCCATGATTAAACTCAATTTCGCTCTCAGACTTCATGTGACATTATAAACCTTTGTTTTAAAAACATTTCTCATTATATACTAAGATAAAATCCGCGAAAAGTTTGAACAAATGCCAATTTTACCCCGTCCGCTCGTTAGTGGGTACTCAGCGTCGACCTTCATTTTAGTTTTCCAGTTATTTTTACCATTAACGGTATAATAATGTATCAAAGATTATTATTTGAGCCGGTTGGCGCAGTGGTTCAGCAATGGTCTATTGTGTGGAGGGTGTGGATTCGAACCCCACGAGCAGAAAATTATGTGATGTAAAATTGTAAGTTTCTACTGTTTGGGTGTTAGTTTCTCTATAGTATGCATGTATTTACAAAAAAGGATATTTAAATATGTCTATCAGTTATCTAGTATCCATAGTACAAGCTTTGCTTAGTTTGGGTCTAGGTGGCGTTGTGTTAAATGTCCAGGAATATTTATTTATATTGATTTATTTATTATGGATAGATTGTAATCTCAGATTAAATTACATTGGTTTGTCAAAAATCATAGCAAAGGCTATCCGTACAGCATATTGAAATCAAAGTGCATGCAAATAGATGGATTTGTCTGACTTAAGTAAGCAAAACAAGGGATAGATAAAATATTGAAAACGGTCGTAAGTTTAATTAAGATGTGAATCTGCACTGTGACCCCGGCGCTTCCGAAATAGGAAGTGGCCTTCATTAACGTAATGGTCTTGTTTACAATACATACAATGTATAATGGAATTGAATGAATTTTTCGGTGATATGAAAAGAGCTTCGAAAGTCACTTTCAATGAAATAGTGATATATGGGCATGATATGTTGATACGCATCCACTCCTGAGTGTTTTCATATATACTATGAACTATTTATAAAAACAATATAGTGCGTCCCTAAAATAACTTCCTACTCATTTTAATACAAAAATCCATCTCTTTTTCACGCCTTAATCAATGAACCGATTTTATTTAAATTTTGTACAGATATAGTTTGATACCTGATACTAAAATTTGACTTTGTATACAACGGATGGAAAAATGAATGGGGAATAAAACCATGGGGCACTATTCTTTCGAAAACTTCAGACATTCGTTATTCGATCATACAAAAGTCACTGAAGTTTTACCACTGAACAAAGTCCTCAATAATAAAACTGATTACATAGTTAATAGATATAATAGAGACGCACGCAGTGCGAACGGAACGCTCGGAACGCTCTCGACAAACACAATTAACCCAACCATTACTAACACTTCCTCATGAAGACATTCAATTAAACGTAATGTGAAATATTTTAACAGACTTACACCATACGTAAAGTACCATTATGTGAAATAGTAGTAGCCTTGATGCGTTCCAAATGACATCTGTTTAACATAACCCGGTAGTTTCCCCGGACGACCAAGTGCGAAGTGCGAACCCTCGTAAAAAAGGGATGTATGTGATTCGATAGCACTAAACTTCAGCTAACTGTGACAATTGCGTTTCTGAGCAACGCATTATTGTCAAATTTCGTCTGAAATATGTCTAAATTTTTTTGTTATAGCAGGCAAGCGGGGCATGCGGTTTACCTAATGTTAAGTGACTGACCGCAACCCATGAACATCTTCAACATCAAACTTTAACGAATCTATAACTATTGACAATTTAACCGAAACACTCAGAAATATACATCATTCAGTTTATTTATCAAAACTACTAATAATTTATAATATTAAGGAATGCGCCGATGCTATCTCAGTCGATAACAAACGATGCAGACTGATAACAGCTGATTGACTGGCTCCGATACTGTTTTACGTAGAATTAATAAAGTAACAAATAATCAAGAGCACGTGCGTGTGAGATAATATTCAGTTATATTTTATTACATCATTGATCAGTAATGCGATAAAGTGTTTAAGGTCTTTAACAAAATTTATTATTTTTATTTCCTTGAAAATGATAAACAAATCGTAACTACTTTATAGGATTCCGTACAATTCCATATAAAACGCCCTTCCATATTATTAATCCTCTAGTTACTGTATCTCGTAAACCGTGATAGCTAGAAATCTTCACAAATTATGTATTTCCGTTGCCGCTATAACAATAAATAAAAAATATATCAAGGTGGGTCTGGTACGTAATTTTTTGTGCAAGTCCGACTCACACTTAGCCGGTTTTATTCCAATCTAATAAAATATGACTCTACAGAACGTTACTCAATATTTTTCAGTCCAAAAACTATGCCGTTATTTAATTATTAATTAATAATCTTTACTTCAATTATATTACATAGTCTTATAATTGAGAGTAGTTCATGTGACACTCACAAGGTCGGGAATGCGCCCCGACCTGCCTCAAGAGAGCCGCGCCGGTTCACCGCGAGCGTCATTTTGCAGTGAATACGTACTCAAATCATTGGACTGCTCGAAATTTTAGTATTTTGTTTTTTAGTAGTCTATACTCAAATTATAAAGAGGATACACTTGTTTGTTTGTTTGTATTGAATAGGCTCTGAAACTACAGAACCGATTTGGATGAAATTTTGTACAGAGATTCCTTGAAATCCCAGGAATCTCATAGGATAGTTTTTATCCCAAAAAACGGTTGTCGCAAAACCACGGAGCTCAGGTATACACTACACCCAAGTAGGTACCTATAACCAACCTCTCCCAACAAGACGTGCCTCATACATAAATTTAAAATATTATGTTAATACATTTTACGCACATTAACTTTCGCATACAACTCGAAGCGCCGTTATAATTTAGCACCTTATTTACAGTTAATCTCTATTCTGTTATGAAATTAAAATAAGCAAACAATCCAATGGTCATGTAGGTCGTGGACTCTTTGAATATATTTGGCTATTCAATATAAATCTCTTACAATGAATGAATCGATTCTAATTTATCATAATAGATACTTATCACACTTCCTCTCGTTATATAATGTTATTCACAGATTAGAGATGGAGTGCGACCGAAGACTTGAGTGACGCCGAAAAGCAAATACAAACTTCAAAAGCAAATACAAAAATGTACGTCTAGTTTGACACAACACGTCACGAGGGCTAAGTAATTTTCAAATTTCACTCACACAGATGCACGTGTACTTACGAGTAGTTAGCGTCACTCGAGTCTTCGGAACACTCCATCTGCCGTTTATTCTCTAATCTGTGATGTTATTATTAAAATGATAAACATGTATTAATTTCACTAATTACATCAAAAACTGTTATAAATAGTCAAAAATGAACTAGAAAAGTTAATACAAATAGTATGCACAAACTCATTGTAATCATCCAACAATACCAAATCAACCGTAATAATTAACCGTGACAACATAGCTTCTAATCTAAGATCAGAGTATTTCAAACACGAATATTTTAATATTTTTTTTTACTATGCATAATACAAATAATAGCTCCCCAGACCGATTTCGGCCATGGTGGCCAATCTCAACAGAGACTAGCCAGCTGCGCAGGAGATATTATAGTGCACAAGTGTACGCGCGAACACAGATGCACTCTCTTTTCCTTTTACTCTCATAACCCGATGGGACGGCAGACCGACACGACCGGAGAGAGATCAGGCGCAGGACCGACGGCTTTACTTGCTCTCCGAGGCACGGGGGTGTTCCAACACCGCCAACTTCCAAACTCAGGGCTGTTACTATGATTTCTTTGTCAGAAAAATCCTAATAACATTATTTTTTTTTGGCCCCACCCGGGAATCGAACCCGGGACCCCTCGATCTGTAGTCAAAGATGCAACCACTAGACCAACGAGGCAGGCATAATACAAATATACTTAATTCAAAGAGCTTCTTAATAATGCCCTATTCTCTCAATAGCGATCAGATCTATCTAAATGGTATTGTGTGCGCATGCGACTGTATTGATGCGGCGTGATCGATCCGAGTTTGGTCATACAATAGATATGATTTAATTGATTTTGAAAGTGAAATACATTATAAGGAATATTCTACTACCGCATTTATACATTTTCTTATTCATAGATCATATATGATATTTTTAATGTCAAAAGTATGACGGTGATCACCAGATGTCTTGCATCTTCTTATGACTTTGACTCATATAAAAAGTCAACCACAAATCTTACTTACTGTAACAATATGTTGTTTAACCACTCATGATTAAAAGAACACAAACACACTTAATCCAAAAAGCATATTTATAATCCTCAAAACTAAATGGTTACCAGTTGACCACAATCTACTGTATTGTACGCGTGTGCGCCTATACTTTGGTATTTTTGTGGGTTTAGACCATGAAATGGCAGTTTCTTTACTATCTGATGTCCTATAGGTTTCGTTTCGTTTCATTATTTTTTCCATCCTTTATATAACCCTTATTTTTCAAGACTATTAAAGCATCTCCAAAAGTTCTAGAATTACGCATATTAATGGGGGAGTGACATCACTTAATATCAGTATGGTATTTAGTATGCAC
>LQNK01000752.1:178280-200215 GCA_001586405.1 Phoebis sennae
GCGCGTGCGCCTATTCTTTTGTGGGGTTTGAAATGACAGTTTATTTACTATCTGATGTCCTATAGGTTTCGTTTTGTTTCATTATTTTTCCTTTCCTTTATATAACTATCATTTTTCAAGACTATTAAAGCATCTCCAAAACTTCTAGAGTTACGCATATTAATGGGGGAGTGACATCACTTAATATCA
Organism: Phoebis sennae; assembly: GCA_001586405.1. NCBI lineage: Eukaryota > Metazoa > Arthropoda > Insecta > Lepidoptera > Pieridae > Phoebis > Phoebis sennae. The sequence goes on from LQNK01000752.1 coordinate 178,470, forward strand.
GTATGGTATTTAGTATGCACTAAAATAAAACTTAAAGTTCATGTGTGGCCTCTAAGCACATAATAGTCATACAAACACTTAATCCACAGAGCTTCTTTATAATCCCCTAAACTCTGAATGGCTATCAGATGATTACCATCTAACGTATTGTGTGCGCGTGCGTCTGTTCATCTATTGTCTGACTTGTTGTGGTGTAAGTTATAGGAGTACATCACACACACATTAAAAGATTGTAACTATTGGGAAAGTACATAAATACATATAAGTTTAATGTTTCGATATATAAATCGTAATAAAATAATGTGTTAAATAGATCGAAAACATATTTGTCAATATTGAAGTGACCGTGAAAACAAACTTATTAGAGGATTCTAAACGTGGTTTATTAAACACTATTTTACATAATTCTGCAAGAATCCGAGCCAATTTCCCAAATAACATCTTCGAAATCACTGGAGGTAGACATACAATTTTTGGAACACTCATGAAGACAACTGTCATCTCAGTCACCCGTGACCACGCTCGCTGTAAAGTGTTCGAAACGTCGGTTTAAATAACAAGGTAAAATTAATGTATAATAAGCCACGTCAAAAATCCTTTAAAAAGTATTTTCATTCAATGTGAATATCGAGCCATTAGTAGTGAATAATTTACTTATACCTACGCCTCTGCTTTTACTACATAATAATCATCGCCAGATCTTATACTTTACACCACTGACTGCTTTCGTCTCAGCAAATATTGTTCGGCACTTGCGCGGTTACGTATGAAGTGTGTCACTTGTTGTGTACTCTTGAGAACGGTTCGTACGACAAAGGCAAGAAGTTACGAGTTCAACGAGTGACAAATAATTGTGTGGTGTGTGAAGAGATTTTTATTGGCGGATTCATATAGCAATGACAATTGATAATATAGGGATACTAGCTTCGCCCCGCGTTTTCATCCGCGCAACAACTGATCCCGGGCGAATTCCGGGTAGAAGTAGTCTATGTGTTATTCTGGATCTTCTGGAGTTTCATCCAAATCCGTTCAGTAGTTTTTGCATGAAAGAGTAAAAAACATACATATATCCTCACAAACTTTCAAATTTACAATATTAGTAGGATATAAATTTTAAACAACAAACAGTCAAGGTATCAATAACAAAGAAGTTGTAAAAGAGGCTAGTCGATACAAATAGCGGCTAACACAGAAGATATACTTAAAGAAAACAATGAGTCTTGTAGGGGATAGGTGTAATAAGAATCAATCGGTACAGGAAACGATTCTTCATTTGTTTTAAAAAGAAACAGGTCATTGTTCAATCAAACGTATCCAACATACATCCCTATACAAAGAGTAAAAACTCGTTAACATCGAAACAGATAGTCGATCACGGGCATTTCGCACAATACCCGCCGCCCCGGGCATTGTTGGATCGACCTACAATTTTTCACGGGCGCTGTCCGCCTTTGTCTCGGTCATCGATCATCGTGAATGTGTTACGAATTGAGTGTTTAGATGAGAATGTCTAGATTTTTTAATTAAGCTATGAATTTATAACTAACTCCTGTAAACAATAAATGTAAATGTAAATAAAAATGCCCCGAAAAAAATAAAAATTCGTTGAGATAAGGTGACATATTTTCTTTCTGATATCGATTCTTGTGAAGTTTATTCGGATACGTATCGGTCTTAATTTCTTTGATGGATAAAACCACACAAAGAACGATATCCATTACGACCGAATAAGCTTCTTTTGTCTGGAGGAGATAGCTTAATAGCCATAAGGCCGCCATTTGTGCATTCATTTCATTCATTTAATTAAGCCGGTCACATATTATACCAACTCTTCAGGCATTGTTATACAATGTTCGACCTACAATTTTTCACGGGCGCTGTCGCTTTGTACGGATATCGATCATCGTGAATGGGCAATGTGTTAGGAGCCAGTGTTTTCAAGATGAGAATGGATGAATTTTTAATTTGTGTAAGGTTCGTTTCAAATTCTGCAAATATAACCAGCTCCGTCGAGGTAAGGCTTTAGCTTAAAAATGAATACTTTCCATACTTTAAAGATGTCTTTAATAACGTCATCAAATTTCTAACAGAGCTGTGTTTAAAAATACAGTTAAATCATAATGTTTATAACAGACTAGTTTTATTAAAAAAATTTTTTTCAAGCAAATTCGACACTGAACTTTTGAAGAGTCGAGTTTATATGTCCATAATAGGCCGGCAAAGCACCTGCAACACTCCTGGTGTTACAGGAGCGGCGGTGATAACTTAACGTCAAATGACATGCTCCTTGTCTGCGCAGCCATAAAAAAATAACAATCCCTCTGTATAAAGGATTCTACCAATATCCAGTATTAAGGTATTTGAAATGTTCTAAAATTGAAATATCAAATCAACCGCACAATGACACATACAGGCCCAATGATTAAGCATGAAAAATGCAGAGGCGCCATTAATGATCAAGTTGTTTGCGGTGCACTATACTAACGGGGCAAGACGCGGCCTACCAATCACACCATGGGAAGCACCTGTCATAGCACCGAAAGAATTAAATTATATAGAATATTAAATATGTGTACGTATTATGCATACAAATATGCGTCAGGATTAACGTTGAATCACAACAACATGCGCCCACGCAGACATGTACTAACGGGACATGACGGCGACCACTTGCGGAAACTCGCAGTAAAAAAAAGTTTTTTGAATATATTGTTAACATTTTAATGAGGCAAAAAATACAAATAGGGAAATGGTTCGAATTAGCGTGGACAAATGAGATACACCCACATGACGTATACCTATTACCTAGTAATAAATAGCGACGCGGCTTATCATACGCGCCTATTTGGCTGACACAAATCAAATCATTTTTTAGCATTATCCTACCTATCAGTATTATAAATCTGAAAGTTTGGAGTCAGTCACGCTACAACTACGGATCGCACATCACTAGAACAGTTGTCCCATCAGGTGCAGATATATTTCTGGTGTAACAGGCATTGAAATGTCCATAAACAATCAGGCGATTCCTTCTCGTTTGCCTATGCTGCTACGTACAGTGTAATTAGCTGTTAGTAATTAATACTTTCGGAGTAAAGTGTGAACAATACGAGTAATAATTACTCTCGAGTGAGGTAAATCCAGTAATCAATACGGATTCTGCGCTGTCTGCAGCTGCATCGAGCGCGGTTTCTTGGAAGTCAATTGCCCTCTATTTGACTTTGTATCCACTGTTCAGAATATTTATAAAGTGCTATGTTGAAAACACCTCACGTAGTAAGTGTAAAATAAATAAATATTCACGGACATTTAACACAGTCCCAAAACAAAGCTTGTATAAAAGCATGAATAATTGTAACACCTAAAGTTATCATAGCCAAAAAATGTTTTACAGTTCTAAAATCTAGCAATTTATTCGTACAAATACATATTTATAAATAAAGTTAACTTTCTCCTCGTGTTCAACTAGCAAATATGTATTTTAAATCTATCTACTGTATAATTCTAAAGTTCCGTTTTCCATAGTGCGTTGTTTTAAAAACGATATTGTAAAATGTATTCTTAAGAGCCACTGAACTATTTTTCTTCCAACGTCGTGTCTTATCCACCAACCTAAACTACACACAGCCACTGCACCCATACCACAATGTAAACATTTAAGCGCGGAACGAACGCGTTAGGGATCTACGTGACTGACAGCAACAATTGTACGCAATTAACAATGTTTTAATGAAACCCTAGAGAGTACAAAACTCTCTAGGGTTTCATTCGCTTAAAGAAATACTACTGTCCGTCCGTCTTTTGACTTGTGTTATTTTCACAGTGATTGAGAAAAATAATTTTTAATCTGTATTCCTGAAGTACTGAGCTAATTTTCTATTCTTCTACTTTCGTGTCTTATCTACCAACCAAACTACACATCCAGCCTACAGTCAACAGCCTACACCAATAACAATAAAATGTAAACATTTACTTAAAGCGTACGCGTTACCTACGTGACCGACGGCAACAATTGTGTACAATTAACCACGCTCATTTGCATTACAAGGACATATTCTGTTACACTTTTACTGTTCATTCAGTTCGGTAGCGGCTTCTGGAGATTATTCATAGACTAGAGAATGTTTCGCGTTCATTGATAAATGGTTGTCAAGAGATAAAGTAGGCGCAGGCGCGTAACCTTTATCGTCCATTTCTAGGAACACTTTTGGGGGGATTATTGAGGCAAGCTGAATACTTGTATGATGTTTCTCCTATTATGGGGTATACCCCATAATAGGAGAAACATCATACAAGTATTTAGGGTTTATAAACCCCGACATGGAACTGTAGACATGGTTGGTGAGTAGCGGGGCTAAATATTTATAAACCCCGAAAAAATGCCTCTCGATCGATTAGTACATACCTAAGATATATCTGTTGTAAAACATTTATATTATTATCAAGGATTAGAGAATAAAAGGCAGATGGACTGTGCCGAAGTCTCAAGTGACGCTAACTACACGTACGTACACGTGCATCTGTGTGCATGTTATTTTACCAGATATTGATTGTATTAGAAATTGAATACGAAAAATAATCTCTAGTGACATGTGAAACGATAATCTATCTTCTTATTTTCGGGAACAACTTTTACAATGTTATAATAACACAAGCCTGCATTTATTAATAAAAATTACGAAGCCCTCATGTTACGTCAAACTACACACACGTTTTTGTATTTGCTTTTCGGCGTCACTCGAGTCTTCGGGGCACTGCATCGGCTCGTTATTCTCTAATCTGTGATTATTATTAATACTATACCGTTTTATCAAAGCATGAACGAAAGTAATATAACCGTTACCACATCTCTTATCACCCCGACACGGCCCGAAACCCCTTCACTTCTCACCGATACTATCTATTCAAATTATCACATCGCGAATAAAACACACCACCTTTACTTGCTCACTGATCTACATTCAGAGAAAGCCGAAACAGTTAAGTGTATGCAACATTTAAAATTATAACCACTTTCATGTGTCCATTATTTTAGTGATTAGTGTAGTGCAGAGATGGCGAACCTTTTGCTATCAACAGTTTCTCTAAAGAATTATTGTGGTCATAGAAGTGCTAGTAATTTTAACTTTGTGACTTTTAGGAAAAAAGAATACTACCGTCCAAAATCAAGTACTATAATGGTATTAATTAATGAATCGGAATTCGTAGTCCTGTACTAACTTCACACTTATTTTCTTAATTTATAATGAATTTCGTGATATCTGATGTGCCTAAAATATTGTTTTGCGTGCTAGTAATGGCACGCGCTGATGCCACCTGCCCACGTGCCCAAACTATCGTGTGCCACGGGTTCGCAATCCCTGATGTAGTATAATTATATTAGTGTGATAGTGCGGTGACTAATTGACGGCGGCAAAAAAAATCCAACTTTGTCCATCAAATGATTTTGATGATGAGCATGAGCACGATAAGCGCACGCATATTATCCAATTAATTCCAATTAATTTCTTTATTGCACACTGTAACAGATTTAATTGTCTACATACAGACAATATAAACGCTAATCTATAAACCTCAGAGGTTTTTTGCATCATAACTCGTAACTACTCATTTATACATAGTTTTTGATATTAAATAATAATAAAATATGCATTAATTATTATTATTGTACATTTATTCGTATTCTCTATAAGATATCAACTCAAGTTTTATTCCGACGTAAAGTTTACCGCTACTTCTAGGTACCGCTACCGAAAGATTATCATAGACATTAGACATAGATAAACTTTAGAACAAGGTGTAACTAAAAACAGGGGTTGCCAAACTTTTTCGATGCACACTAACGAGTTTAGTTATATGTTAAGACCTAGTATCAGCGGGGGTGAATTCTAGTTTCAAATAGGAGAAAGGGGAGATCATCGGGATGCAATCAATGGGGGGAGGCGAAGCAATGAAATTCTCGCGACGCTCCTCTATACTTCCTGCAACGCACCAGGGCGCCTCGACGCACAGTTTGGAAACATCTATCTATATAGTATGTTAGTTTATCTATAGTATGTATGTATTTACAAAAAAAGTATGTTTAAGTATGTCTATCAGTTATCTAGTATCCATAGTACAAGCTTTGCTTAGTTTGGGACTAGATGGCATTGTGTTAAATGTCCAAGAATATTTATTTTATTTATTTATTTGACCTAAAACATTCACTCGTAACCCATAGTTGAGAAAATAATGCATTTCAACGCTAACTAGGCTAGACAGGTGGTGACGTCATCGCATATGCAACGCATGCGCACGCGCATCGATTACGTCGCGCTCTCACGGTAGTTCGCAATCCGATCGCCTGTTATCGGTGCAGCCATTTTGCTTTACCGTGTTATGCGCAGGAGTTTATCAACACTAATATTATGAAGAGGAAAACTTTGTTTGTCTGTTTGTAATGAAAAAAGAAGAAAAAGATTATTATTATTATTATTTTGCAATATTTAAATGCAGAAGGTATTCGAGATAAAAACTATTTTATATAAATGATAAATACAAATAAAATAGCAGATTAAAAATAAAGTCGATGTATTTTTATCATAAATACGACGTTTAGAATCTTATATGAATTGTCGAAGTACGTATGCTAAACATCCTAGATATTTCTTACTTATAAATGGTCGCCATTCTCGTCGTCAATCATTCATATTATTTGCAATATATATATAAACGTGATCGAAACAATTGTCCATTAGGATGTGCGGCCATAAACAATAAATTACGACTACTTGAGAGCAAAGAGGCAATTTAAAATAATGATGTTCTATTGAAAGCTAGGTACATTGGTTCTATTATATTCCATGTAAAGTTATTTCATAGCAATATAAACTATTTAACATATTGTTTTCGGTGTATATTCTAGAGCAAGGCCGAGATTTGCAAAAACAAAATATAAGTAATCCCACTGACATTTAATATGAAAAATTTGATACTTTTATATCTCTTCTTATTATATATGCGAAAGTCACTTTGTGTATCTGTTTGTATCTTCTTCATACCTGAATCAATGAATCGATAAGGATGCTTTTTATAAAGATAGTTCGAGAACCGAAATGACACAGGATAGGTTTATCTCAGAAAACACCTGATCAAGAATTATGCAGGTTTATGTAGTAAAACTTTACAACGCGGTGCACAGCTAGATGTTAAATCAATATCAAAATTAATATTAATTATTACAGTATAAACGTAGGTACACGTAGGTAAAAATGTACAAATCCCCGCTAGAAAATACCCTATACCACCCTTGTCAGGGACATGTTACGTTTGTTTCCGTGTAAAACGTTTGTAAACGTCCTTCCCGTCTGTTCCTGCAGGTAACTCGTGTGTGTGACACAAAACGGAATGGACAGCAAAGGATTACTGATTGAGTATGGGATATTTACATTGTTACGTTGTAGTTTACTTCCTACTAATATTATACATGTGAAAGTTTGTATGTTTGTATCATTGCAACTACTGAACGGGTTTCGTTGAAATTTTGTAATAAACAGGCAGTTGGATTAAGTGATAACATACCGATCTGCGAACCCCGAATTCCACATTCATTGATAACTATTAAAACTTTTATATGACCTTCTCTAAACACTTATCAACTACTTAACTACCAAGTGTTTCGCTTTATTTCAAAGAGTTGTTTGAATTAAAACAATGAACAATTCTTTATTGAACTCAGTAAGAGTACACGAAGAAGAGACGGTGAAAAGAACAAGTAGGTAGGTCGCTGCAAGCGATTTCTTACAGACAGTGGAGGAAACAATGCACAGATGATTACAAAAAAGGTTTGAAAATAATAACAAGTGTTACCTACACAAAAACATACAGTTATTAAAGTCGAAAAAAAATATATAGAGACTAGTAAGAAAACAGAAGTTTTCGAATATTTTTTCTACGTGTCTCTTTATATCCCTCATACCGGTCTCGAGATAACACCGCGGCTCACGGAAGCGTTTATTTTCGTCCATTTTAGAGGGTTAGTGCCTTGTTAGTGCGACTAGTTTACGACTAGCCGGTAATAGGTTCAACGCTCTTGAAATTATATTTATTCTACTCCGACGAGATTTGCTCGGTAACAAGTAAATATGAATTAACACATTCGTTTTATTCTTAAATTAAATGTTAATGTTGCTTTCATAAGGCTGAAGAATTCAATTTGAACATTATATCGTCCATTTTAGGGGTCAAACTATATTCATTTTCTTTCGAGATTTCTTCAGTTACAACGTAAAAACGTTGCAAATGCATAAAGAAGGATGCATAAAATTTCAATAATTTTTAAACGAAATTTTGGTTTAAAAAATAAGACTATTTGTTAATGATAATGTGTGATAATAATGACTTTACAGAAAAAAAAAAATAAAAAATTTCTAACTTTGTAAAAGAAAGCCCTTTATTGAGGAACTAAAAAGCCAAACATAGCAATATGAACCCGTGTGTATGTACCTATAGAATCGAAAAAAAAATACATACACATCTAAATTTATAGCCATTTCAAGTAAAAAATAACAATAAATCCGTAAAGACATCTCGCATTAAGGAACAAGTTGAGTCATAAACTGTTGTATTTATGGAGTTGTTTGTGTAGTTTTTGAGAAAGACTTCATAAAATAAATTGTGTACGTTCGTGTACAGATGTAATTGGAGTTTTAATGTTAGAAACGGTGCATTATGAGTTATTTTAGATAGAAGACGAAAATGTTTCGTTTTACTTTGTAAAATAGATAACATTACAGTTCAGCTACCAGTGTTAACAAATGAACTTAAGAAAAGAAAAAATTGTAATGCTCATGCTGCATAGAATAGAAAAGAAAATATCTTTATTTAACTCAATGTAAACTTTTTACAAACTACTTATGAATAGTCATTTTTAAGTTACCACCGCTTCCGAAAGTCGACTACGGAGAAGATACCAGTAAGAAACTCGATAGTTACTCTTTTAAAATATTTGGTTTATTTTACAAATATGTGTAGGTATTTATTTTATATATATTTTTAAAAAAATGATCGATCGTAATTATCGATCGACCCATCATTACCAAAACTCCTTCACAGACCTACCTCAATATTAATAACCCTTATAATACTCAACGTCACGACACCCACACGACACGACAAATCAATAACGGCACACGACAAATGAATAACATCGCAAGCGTATTAGCATTCCGATGGGCCGGTTACAGCCGGCGCGTACGACGCTCCTCACGACTGGTAACGATCGTGACTGTGCTAACTGATAACAGGCCATTTGTATCCCATTACGGCCGATGTTATAACTAGATGATGAAATATGACAGTCGCCTACTATTCATTAATTAGTACGGACTATAGAGAATGTTTTTGAAGGCCGATTGAAGGCAAGTATTTATTTATTTAAGCTTACCAACTAGATACATAGGTCTTATTGCTGAATTAAGTTTAGATTAAATTATAATAAAACACACTAAAAGTTATTTATATTAATTATTCTATTTAGACCTGCAATCTATCTTAATAACGTTTTTCACAAGTATGGGATTAAACCTAATATTTCTTATTCTGCGCTGAATGATAATTTTCTAAAGGAAATAAATAATAAATAATACAAATTCCTGGACATTTAACACATCGCCATCTAGTCCTAAACTAAACAAAACTATACTATGGAAACTAAATAACTGATAGACATACTTAAACATATTTTTTTTGTAAATACATGCATACTGTAGATATACTAATTAATCTCCCAGACAGTAGAAAATTACAATGTTCATCACATCATCGAACCCACACCCTAGGGCGCAATAGACCATTGCTCTATCCACTGCGCCAATCGGGTGGTCAACACTTCCCTACTTTTCGCCAAAACCATCGCAAAAAAACGGTTCTTTACAAGAGTTTTAGCATCAAAGCGATTTCTTACGGCCATATTCAATAATGTATGAATTGTTATGGATAGTTTGTTATGTCAAATTATATGACAATAGATAGACAAAAGTCATAGCAAATGTATCCGTCGTTAGGATATTGAAATCAAAGTAAGTGCAAATAGATAGATTTGTCTGACTTTGGTAAGCAAAACAAGGGATAGATAGAATATTGAAAACGGCCGTTAGTCTTTTTTAAATCTCGAATGTATCTAGCAAGACACCTAGACAACCCGCGACCTGTCCACCCATCACGTCACATCCGGGCTCCATCCATCCACGACGCAGCCCAAATTGGCCAGCATTGTGAGCAGCGAGGACAACGACCTGGCTCCATTGGATGACTGCACTATTCTTATTTCAATACATGTTACACGTAGAATAAGGAACCGGGAAATTACTAAACTGTTTATATATAATTCACTAAAATTCTTAACAAACTTGCGTTCTAGTATTAGACGTAAATTTCATACGTTGCCCTTAAAGTAAAAAATGTCATAGTATTTTTTTCTTTATTATTATTTTCAGCCTAAACTACCATGATATTTATCTGATCATGGATTCGAGGGGACAAAAAATCTATCACGAGCGCAGACGAAATTCGGAACTTGAAATAACATCTTACGGTCGTCTATACTAATATTATAAAGAGGAAAGGAATTTGTTTTTTTTTTATTGAATAGGCTCCGAAGCTACTAGACTGATTTGGATGAAATTTTGTACAGAGATTCTTTGAAAGCCGAGGAAGGACATAGGATAGCTTTGTTCCGAATATCCTACAAGAACGGGATGTATACGCGAATGTCACCGCGGAGCTCAGTTACTTATAAATAATAAGGATCTAAATACATTATAGAGATTCAAATCGTCCATTACATCTAAATTTCGGCTCATTCGCTGTAATTCGGGAAATCCCCGGGAAATTGGAGCATAGGCTAAGAATTCTAATACTGGCCCAAGCAACTATTTCACTGAACATTTTTGTCCGTGACGAGTATCGTTACATTTGCGGCGGGACGGCGGAATACCGACGAAATTAATATGCAAGGAATGATAGGAATTATTGTAACGCAATAAACTGTGAAGAGTTAGTCATTATTTGTCGGTAAACAAGTTACTATAAGTACTTCGAAAATGTAATTTAATAAAAACCAAAACCAATAGAACAAATCTAAAAAAGAATCTCTTAGTAGCTAAATATATTCATGTATTTTAGCTATTAAGATTATATTTTTATGTACATATTGTAGATGTCGCTGTACATAATTGACAAATCATCTACCCTCATTATTTTAAACATAAATAAACGAATATTGAAAAATAATCTACTTTTGTTTTGGCATTTTCCTTCTAAATAAAATAAGGTGTGACAAGCCGCTAATTTATAAAATTGCCAAATTGTCTGTTTCATCTACGACTATGGGTTTAAACAATTCACACAGTCCTGCTACACATTTAGTCTACACTGGCTAACACAGCTAACTACATGCCAGTCGCGTGCCTGATTGTCTTGAAGGTGTTAAATTGATTTATAGGTGTCACCAATATACTATGAGCAGCTTTTCGACGTATTTATTTTCCAAAGAACATTCATGACAATATAAAATAAGCATATCTACACTTATATTGTAAGAGTAAAACTTTGTTTGGTTCATGAATAGGCTCAAAAACTACTAGTCCGATTTTAAAAATTCTTTCACAAGCTACATTTTCCAAGAGTAGCATAGGCTATATTTTATAGGCTATAGATATAATATTATGCAACGGGAGCGAAGCTGCGTGGGTCATCTAGTGATTATTTCAATTAATAGATACACTTTAAAAAGTTAATATTACAACTATTAAATATTTCATTTCATCAGAATGTATTGGACACTTCATTAACAAATTGCTTCGATAAGAAACAAACGAGCCAAGTCATTAACAAAGTACTTAAGTAACTTACGTATTATATCTTTAATTTACTAATATCCTAATATTAAATATTTTCCACATTTTATATTAGGATGAGTTGGTTGGTGAAAATGGTTATATGGCAAATAAATAAAAATATCATATTTAATCTTCACCATCTACACATAATATATATGTGTATATGTATGTACATCCTTGTGTATCTATTGTTTTTATTCTCAAACTTTAAAGTAGTTGTTGTCTGTAAGATATCGCTTGTAGCGATAAAACCGCCTACTGTACTTTGTTTCTTTTCACAGTATCTTCGTGTATTCTTATGAAGTGCAATAAAGGATTTTTTTAAATCATTCATATTTCATTAACAAATTACACCGATAAGTAACAAACGAGCCAAGTATTAAACTAATCACTCGCTTTATATAAAAACTTATGTCGTAAGAAATTACAACTATGATACACATAATCAGTTATATACTATATATATACACTCACAATAATAGAATTCACGCAGCGTGGCGTCGCTCGCCTGGTACCGGGGCCTACCGGCGTCTCATCTATACACGTTACGGGCACGACAATCTGCGGACAAACAAAATAACTATAAATAAACAATATCTTTTTAACTTTCCAAAAAAAAATGGAGACGGTCACGTCTAATATATACCTAATACAAATCTAGTGATTACATAAGTGCATGTAATATCATTTAAAAGTATTAAATATTTACGGTAAAAAGTAGTGCGTCGCGTGGCCAAAAGTAATGTGTCCATTTAAAAAAGTGCAGTAAAATATACATTCTAGATTGACATTACGCAGATATTAATAACATTATATAGCTATGCAACATTTCCATAACTATTTAATTGTAGAAAGTGTAGTAATTAATAAATATTTAATATAATGTTCCGAACCTAGTCGAGATCTAATCAAAACTAGTAACTATAGATTCTTAGCGCCAAAAAATATATAAAAATCTATTTATATTACAGAAAAGCATAGGCTTCCTTGTACTACCGAAATTCGATTATTTTTCCTTTTCGTTCAATGACGCACATCTTCACCAAAGGGAGACTATTTTAACCCTTAATTAATATTGAGTACGTCTCTAATGAACCGAACCCTCGCAATCCCACAGCAAAATTAACAACCCTTAAGATTAATTATCATACAGACTTACTACCTCGACGAAATAGCGCGGTTTGAGTATGAATCGACTAGTCTATTACACCATCACTAATTAAATATTAAAAATAAATATTATACCAAAACATTATGTAAGAAATAGCCCAGTCTCAATGGCAGGTCTATTTGTTGGTTTATCTATATTTGGTTACTTCTCTATCTTCCGTATCTCTAAAAAGTAAAGGAATCTCTAGACTAAGTTGTGCCAAGTCTAAGGTTCCTTAGTGCAATAACTTTATTATTATATTTAATTTAATGTTATTATGTAAATTGGGCGTTGATCCAACCCTAAACTATACCTCTGTACAAAATTTCAGCGTTTCAACGCCATCCAGTTTCTCAAAAAATGGTTCCTTTAAAGGTACTACAGCAGTATGCTTTACACTCGATAGGCTCAAATGCCTTCTTAGTCCAAATATTATTCATATATCTACCTAGTATATATCTTTTGCTACAATACCTACACCAGACGTCTTTTAGGTTAAAACTACATATAAAAAGGGCATTTCCCAGTAAACCGCAGCAACACAACGTCACTTAGTACATCACTTACATCACTAGACTATCATCGTGAGTCACAAACATCTCGAACCTTCCACAGAAGCATGAAATGAACAGGATCCAATGTTTTATATCTTCATTATGTAACGATGCACATTCCGCCACATGTGCCGTACGAGGTGGTATGTTAAATACCATTACGCATCGCGAGGGGCAATTACCGGGAGGTTTATACCGCAGAGCATAAAAAGGTTTAGAGCGAGTCAGAACCACCATGGGAACATAATCGCAAATGCAAATGCAATCTAAGCGACAAGGTAAGATAAAGATATAAAAGTTTTACCTACCTTACTGAAGAGACAAACGAAAACATGTTTTTTGGATTCGTAAAAAAAAAAATAATTTACCTGTCCACAGAACTGTCTACGCTTATCACAACGGAGAGCGTTCATCACGCTCTGAATCTATTTATAGTCTATGGTTTACCACATACCCATACTTAGCTACCGGATCCATACAATGAGCGACCTTGGTCATCCCTCATCAGACACCCTAGCGATATATGCGCGCTGGAAAAACGCCCGTATATAATTGTAATAACGTCGAAATTCGCACACAATGCGAGGGGAGATTAAACCCGACCGGCTTGGGATATGGCAGATGCTCGTGGAAGCTTTTGTTTTGATTGAACGTATTCTACTAATATATGTATAGACTCTTGAAATGTATTCGCGAATTCGTTCACGAATATAAAGAACAATGCGATGGACTTATAGATATGGCCGAGCGAGCAGAGTTGAAGAGAACTTGTGTCATTTATAATAATTCCTCTTATGAAATACTTTATCTTGATGTTTTAACAAGGCGAATGAATAATGATTAAGGGCCTGCTAATCCGAAAAACAGTAACAGAATAGTGCAAGGCAACTGCGACACTTGAATGTTGTAGATGTTCATGGGCTGCGGTCGGTCACTTAACATCAGGTGAACCGCATGCTCAGCTTGCCTGCTATACCTTAAAAAAACTTTGCATACATTTCCTTCGTACATAATGCAAAGTAACACAAGTTTTTTGTGGCTATCCGCCCTTTTAATAAAGAAAGGAGAATTTAGTCAAATGGGTCGTTTAACTTGTGTTAACGCTTTTAAAATTACACACCCGATTTGCGTGTGTGTGTGTTATATCTAACATCGTGTGCTGAAAAACATACATCGCGGAATAATTAGGTACTTATAGTTGTTTATATCTTATAAACGTAACTATAGCTAATAATGCGCAGCAATCGCTTATTCATATTAATTACATACCTATACAACCGTTAGAAAACTTTGTTTTTTTAATTTACCTAGCGATTTCTTTAATTTGATGGACATCTACTCTATCTGCTCTTACAATATGCTACTAAGCTTTATTCATCACATTGCATAGAAGAAAAGAATAACACTCTATTGTAAAATATGTATAAAGCATTTAAAAAAAGTGCAAACTAGAATCTTATAACAGGCGGCCTTGTCGCTGTTAAGTGATTTCTACCGCGCAAGAGACAACCGGGAGGTTTGATTTTCCAGGACAGAAGAATAAGTAGTAATGCAGACAAGTAGATATCTCTAATTATACTGTTCACGTATTTTACTCGTCATTCGGACCCTTTCGTACCTCCTTAATAAAGTAAAATACAACAGTACGGTTGATAATACGATGTCTCTTTTATTAATCTAATCTTCATTCATCACAACCGCCAGTACTTTCTTACGCAAACCGTGTGACAGCTGTCTGCAGCGACCCTGGTACTGACTAGTAGCAGATGATAATGACTGCAGTCACGCGATCCCAACGACTCTTTGCAACGATTTAGAAAGTAATATGCAGTGTGCATCTCATGATGTAAACAAATTGAAAAGATGCAGGTTTGAAATTATAATAGTAGGCTGGTCATGGTGGTCAATCTTAGCAGAGACTAGCCAGGTATGCAGGAGATATACGTGCTCCCCGAGACACAGGTATTTTACCGTCAACTTATAGACCCAGAGCTGCTACTGAGACATTTTTTTAGAAAAATCTCAACAACATCCACATGCTTACAATGAGATCACTAGAATATTGTTTTTTTATGATATATGTGAAGTAACGTTGAACTGATTATGAGCAATTTAACTGGACTTTTTTTCAGCATCGGCACATACACAAACATTAGAGCCATTAAACTTAGTAGGCAGGTATAGCTTTTAGGACTAATTTTAATTTCATGAGATTGCTTTGTAATTTATGTACATATTGTAGATGTCGCTGTACTGCTTCTAATAAAAATAAATAAATGTAAAATAATTGAAAAGCCCACAAAAAATAACCTGAGAGATCGCGATGTCGTCTTTACTGAAACTAAATCTATTAATTGTATAAACGCTTACAAAATCAATTAATCCAAAAAAATACACCTTTTTACCACAACAGAGCAACAAATACATAATTGACAATAACAATTTCATGAATGTAAAGTCGTCCGCTAAGGTCAATATTATAGGTACAATCGAAATTCCAGACCCCAATAAGGTAGACCAGTAATCGCTAAGGCATTCGACCGCAGTTTACCGGCGAACCACAAACTTCAATATCGGGGAAGATATTTTTAGAACATGTATACAAATATTTATTATAAGCTTGTTTGATTAAAATCTTCGATACTAGGGGTTAGATTTGAAAAATTCTTTCTAATAATGTATATTTGTATGTAGTTAACTAAGACTAAAATAATTCTACAAATAATACAAAGAACTTTCGTTACATCGGAATCAATTACCATATACTCAAACCGGTCTCAAATTGGTATTCATAGTGTATCTCACGTTTCTCCTAATTAGTAATCAATCGACTCATACGGTTCGTCGGATGGGTTTGTATGTGATGAATTATTTAAGGAATACAAAACGCTGCTGTGGCGTTAAATAAGTATATGATTTAACATTAAACATTGACATTGTAAATAATCATATTTTTATACTGTAATATCCAAATGAGTAAGACATTTACCCATTTGACAACTAGGTGAAAACTATATTTTATGAAAAATATGTGTTTGTGTACCAATAAGGTTGCCATTAAAAAAAATTAAATTATAAAAAAAAATATTGTCATAAAAATTAATCAGTCATATTTCGAACAGTACATTAAAAAAAATGTTTCCTTCTATTATTTTATTAATCAACGTCTGGCTGAAATCCGCCACCGATTAAACCAGGCGATCATATTGTATGCGATGTTCTTATCTTTTAGTTTCTATGTTACGTATAATACTTTTCATCCAAATATCATCTTATATTTTATAATCTTAATCAAATGAAAGAACCCAATTTAAATGAAACAGTTTTAATCATTTATCTACAAATTATTTCCGCCTTTATCTTCCCATTCTATCAAACAAGTCGGAACTTAGCGAAATGTTTCAGACTAACAAACGACCTACACCATTACCAATCATTAAACCAGATACTTGTGCCAATTAAATAAACTAAGATTTGCAAGATTTATCGATCTTAACAAAACTAGATCTAGAATTACGGTAAAATCAATTAAATTATTGAATATACCTTAATTATGCCTTCGAAAGAGAAATATGGTGATATAATTAAAATCTATAGGATCATACAAATCTAAATTGATTTAGATCGATTTAAAGAGATATCGTTCGTTATCGAAACATCATTTATGGATAGCTTTAACGATTTCGACGATTTGTTATTTTCCTTATAAGTTGGCCCTGGTATTTATTACATAACGAAATTAGAGATATATTATATTCGTGGGTAACTATTTTATAATAGGATCATAGAATGAGCCATGCCTAAGAGATTTGTTTAAAAACTGTCATTGAGTTTGGTGGTATGGAGTACATGGTATGAAGTCACGAAGTGGCCCAAACGGAAGACCAGTGCTGGTTGCCCACAGCCAGCATGATGTCAGCATCGTCAAAAGGTCATTTTTACTGGCATAAGGAGGGGCACACCAACAGGCGAGTCATCTGAACTTTATGCGGCAGTTGTGTGCATATTACATACTTTTCTTTTTCTTTATTTTTAAATCACAATGTTTGTACACAATTTTTTCAAGTCAAACTTTCTTTATTTCTTATAATAAAAAATATTCTCAATATTTTGCATTAAAGCAATTTTAGAAAATCCACAGAAATAATATGCTTGTATATTTTCTTGCATCCGTTCGATCCAGGTCGCTGAACTTTACCAATGGAAATTGAAAATACACAATAAATTGGAATTATATTACACTACAAATTGATTTATCCGTTTGGAAATCCTAATTAATTTGAGCTAATAAATACATCCGACACGTACACACCCTTGTAATAAGGATGTTGTGAAAAATATTACGTTACGTACATGTTCCTGTAATAAAAATTAGTTATTGTATTGTAAAAATTGTTTATAAGATTTAATCGAAGGAAACAATTTGTTATGAAGGCAATACTTTTAGGTATGTATTGGCATATATTACAAGTACTTAGTCATAAATATTAAAAGACTAGCTTTCCACCCGCGGCCTCGCTCTCGTGGACCCGGCAATTCCCGGCAATTATTCGAATTTTTCGCACCTTTTAAACCTTCCCTAGACCTCCACGAATAATTCAAGACCAAGATAAGATAAATCCGTTCAGCCGTTCTCGAGTTTTAGCGAGACTAACGAACAGCAATTCATTTATATATATATAGATATAAAATAAAAGCAATTTAAAACCAGACTTAACATACTACGTCTTGTGGGCATTCCATTCACGTGCGACGGAATTATTGTCCCAAGGATGGTCAAGGTCGCGCATTGAACGTGCGTCATACAATCACATATAAATTCGTCAATAAATTCGACCATAGATTACCGTCTACCACCCATTGTAGTATAGTAAATAGAAAACTTATCGGGAATATCGTCAAGGGATTAAGAACCTTAATTTCTGTAAGAAAAGGTATAATTTGTGTGTGGTTTCGATTTCGTAGGAATGAATGTCACACAAATGTCAATCGTCATACAATCACAGATAAATTTGACAATAAATCCAACAATTTAAAAGATTAACAACTATAAATTTATATAGTTAAGGTGGTATTTTGCGCGCTTTTCGCGATGGTGTATGGTTCAGATTGGTAAAAAACCTCAACGAATTAAGAAAAAGTATCCATTTAATTTTTTTAATGGCACAATCCAAGGATAGTCAAGGTCGTACGATCAATGCGAAACTGTCAATAAATCGACCAATATATTACCCGTTATAGTGTAACATAATAGAACCTTAACAGGACCTGATTATGTGATTTAGTACCTAAAATTGTGGTACATAAGGTTTAATTTCGTCCGTTTTCGTTGAGGGTGACTGCATTATAGTAGAGCTTTTAGTCATCCCTCATCATCTGATTGAGGACCTTAATTGAAGTTAGTTAAGGTGTAATTTCGTTTGTTTCCGATGATGCGTGGGCCCGAGTTATTTTAATGGCAGTGCGGTTGAACTCAACAAACATGTTATTTCGCTGTTACAACTATCTCCGACTGAGGCTGCGGACGGCTGAATGGGGAATTAGGAGAATTATGGACGCCCTGTAACGATGTGTACATTGTTGTAGCTAACAAGTGTAGTCGGTGAAAGCCTATACGATTTAATAGTTCGCTATTGAACTTATTGTATTTCACTTCGCAACCATGTATTACTTGGTTGTCAATAGTGATATTAAAGACTTCCTGGTTATAAAATAACGTTTTGTTTATGGTTTGCCGTCAAAAGTAGCTTCTTCTTTCTCCTGCCCTTATTTCACTAGGTGGGGTCGGCACAACATGTGTTTTTCTTCCATACTCCTCTATCAGCCGTCATCTCCTTAGTCACACCTTTCACACTCATATCTTTATTCACATAATCTATCCACACTTTCTTCGGTCTCCCTCTACCTCTCACTCCATTTCCTTACTACATGCCCTTCCTTCCCATGCCGTCAAAAATAGCAATAGATTTAAATCAATTTCTAGTTGTTCACAATTTATTGGATTTTGTTTTCTTATTGTTTTTACGTTTATCAATGCTTAACAAACCATCTCTTAGTTTCACTCAGACGAAGTCGTAACTGTTTTATTGACTCTTTTGAATAATTCATTGATTGAGTGATTGAGTAATATTATATGAATAAGATTCAAATTCTAAACTTATTAGATTGTCTTTATAAACTAATAGCCGCACGTCGGCTTTCACGTGCTATATTATGTGGATGTTATTTACATATACTCACTCTATCTATTAAAAAAATTCGCATAGCCATATATAAATTCTATAATTCCGCCATAGCCGACATGCCTTTGAGAAGGCTGCATAGTATGCACATTGTATAACTTTTAGCAAAAGTTCTAATTTCCGTCACTAAACTATCATTAATGTTCACTAATAAAAAGGGCAATAACCAGAAAATAAGATTTGCGAAACGCTTGAAATGTTCCTCCACATCAATAGCCAAGATGCCGTCAAGCCGGCTTAAAGTTAGCCGGTATGCACACTGTATCACTTTTAGCAAAAGCTCTTATTTCCGTCAGTACACTATCATTGGCACCGATTAATTTAATCCACAAACCAGGCAATAACACTCAACTATCAAAGAGTACTAGAACCAAAGATTTGTGAAACGGTTGAAAAATGTGCCTCGGCTGTAATTCCGTCATAGCCGAGATGCCGTCAAGCCGGCTTAAAGTTAGTCGTTATGCACACTGTATCACTTTTACCAGAAGCTCGGATTACGCTCATTAAAGTGTCGTTATCGTCGATTTAATTTAACTCGCCGTAATTTTCACTTGCCTGAAGCAACGTGACATGGTTTAACTTACTGACTATTAAATGTTTCGTATTCGCCATTTCTCAAAGTTTCCAATTTATCATTAAAAAAAAGTGGGACTCAAATATTTTGATGCACATTCTTTTATTTATATTAATTTTTATGTTATTTTACATATATTGTGACAAAAACTAAATTAACCATTAAATTCACGTCTTTAACAAACCTAGTGTCCCATGTTTCATTAGTTCATTCGATACCCACCACAATGCGGCTTTGAAGTAATATTAAAACGTCTAGAACCCTAATAATTAGGTTCAGAATACAAAATTATTTTAATGGAAATACACTCTAACCTACTTTAAATGCAAACAAAGTATCTATAAGTACCCACGTAAATAACAAGAGTGTTTTTAATCTATATTTTTATAAACACACAGTAAAAACACTTCGCATCTCGCATGGCCGGCAAGTGGTAACAACTAACAATGTTGGGAGAGCGGTGTTTACGCATTCCACTCTATATCTGGCGGCACCGGCTTATCCGATTGTATAATACTATCACTTTTACCGACGCTTCCATTATCCCTTGTATAAACCGATACAAAGTATGCCGCCGATTTAACTGTTTCAAGAAAGAAAGAATTCGTTTAATCGTCCACAATACACATAATATTACAAATAACGATAGACAAAAAAAAAACTTATCACTTATTTGTCCCTATAAATACTAAGTAATTAACGAAACGGATTTAACATCCGACACATGTCCCAATACGAGACTCGAGACTTCACTTTATGTATTAAGATTTACATATGCGGAGACATATCCCATATGAAAGAAATGCTTTTAGGAAATAACTCTTTAAGTTGCAATACAATGCGAAAGCAGTTCGTTCTCAATATTTATTTCTAAATTCCTTTTAGGTAACTCAATAAAACAAACATCCAAGTTCTATTAACAAATCAAACAAGATCCTACAAACTCGGAACCAAATAAACAGCTATCTCCGAAGATTATACAACAAATCCGATTCAATAAAAACACATCAATACCTGAGCCAGAAACCGTGCAATAGATACAACAGCTACTAAAAACAATTTCTTCGTTTATACTTATTATTTATACGGAATAATATGAAAGAGTGCAATAAAAATATATTCCGTTCATTGATCGACAATATACTTAAAACTGTATTGAGGAAAGCAACAAAATAAACAGCTTTCTTCAAATCTAGACACGCGGTAGCGTGCCAGCCAAGTTCAAAGAAAGGCAGACGACGCGCCACGTGTATATACTATATAGATTATATTTAAGTATCTGAAGTTATTATATTATATACTCTTTGGATGAACCATTAAAATCATTATCATTGAGTTTTCATGACA
>LQNK01000752.1:200252-224753 GCA_001586405.1 Phoebis sennae
TTAACTGCTTATTAATTCGATTGAAATTATCGTTTGTTTTGTGAACGTTGTAATAAATGTGGCACGACAATCTATACAGATAATATTGAGCTGAATAGTTTGTTTGAACGCGCTAAGCTCGAGAACTACTATTGTACGATGTGTAAAAGTATTTTTTAGAAAGATCAGAGGTTCCCAAACTCTGCGTCACGACGCCCTGGTGCGTCTGGAAGTATACTTATAGTATGGCATCGACAGGATTTCATTGCTTCCTCTCCCCCCATTGATGCGTCCCAATTATCTGTCCCCTTACTCCTATTTGAAACGACACTAGTGCGTCTAAACATATAACGTAACTCGTAAGTGCGTCGCGGAATAAAAAAGATTGGGAACCCCATGAGATAGACCAATCTAGAAAACTATAGACTAAATAACATTATTCTACGGGACCCGCGTGGAACAGCAAGTCTGCTATAAAATTGGACTATTCAAACTAATGGTTATTTCGCGAAACTAACTGTATCTGCTTTATCATGGCTCGACCCCAGCGACAGATAAGCCAAATTTAGCCGTAGCAAAGTTTTTAGCCCGAAAACCATTTCACATTGTCCGACTGGCGAGAGAACCTTTACTAATTCTTCACCAAAAATAGTCAAAACTGCCATATATTGGGTACAATACAATAATATTATTTTTCATAATAGAAAACTACTTTTGACTTCAGACCACCAGGGCCTCCTCCTGTCTCTCTATAAGACTTTTTGCAAAATCTTGGAAGTTGGATTTAGTCCAACTATCCCAACTAAAACTAAAACCATATTTTAAATGCGTAAGATCTCTTTACGCTTTATCTAATAGTGAGGAGTACGAAAAGGGACATAGGATAAATGTTATCCCGAAAAGCCTTACAATACCTGTGGTATATTGAATATTCTCAAAGGAGAATCTTAATCCGTGGGCAAAAGCTAACCAATGATATACATATAACATTTTCATGTAAGTGACTTTGTCTTTTTTTGTTAGTCTGTGTTGTCCGTTAATTGGGCAAAGGCCCTTTTTCCAATAATTTTCTGTTTGTAGTCAAACTTTGCCAATTTCGCTCAAAATGATAATTGTTTGTCTTAATGAAAATAAAGTGTATTAAGTCATTCGTTCCTACTTAGTATTCATTATCGATCACATCGAAAGCGCATACAATCCGCAACTCTCTTCCATCTGTAACAGTTATCCAATGCACCCATAATGGCACGCAATGCAATTATTGAATTACGTTGTCATCGTTTGCATGTCGCCAAGTAAGCATCGACCCAGATTCGTGGTGTTGCCTGTTACGACTATTGTAATCGATTATGTACTAAGTTGTTATTTATACAAATTCGTTTACGTACATTAAGTGGACTATAATTGTCCTTGAAATCAAGTTCTTTAAACTTAAGTTTTACGTTTTTTGGAACCAAAACATCAGAAAAAATAATTAAAGGCTTTTGGACGCGATCTCGTCAAATTTATATGAAGATTTACAGTACATACGAAAAATATTAAAAGACGTATTTTTTTTACTGAGCTATCCAAAGTTTCACCGTATTAATCGCTATTTTAGATCTATTTACATAAACTACAATTAATTACATACCAAAACCTTCCAATAGAAATCACAATAGGTGAAAACATCATCTATTGGAGAAAACCGTATAAAACTGTTCTGTAGTTTAGGACGAACGTGAGGAAACAATGATTAATTGGCAACACTAAACCGGCCTTACTTCTCTGCTAAATCTTAGCGTGACTACGGCAACCATTGTTTTGCGTTTACCGCGGAGCGCGCAATTACGTTATCTACCTACTGCTTTATATCTGAGTTGTGTGTTCTGAAGTCAATACATTGTTTTAATATAGTTACTTGAAAAAAAAAGATTTTTTTTTTTGAGATTGATGATTGATGGACCTTTTCCATCACTTTCGCCCTAAAATTAAACTATCGCTGATAGATGAAGTACATTACATTGAGTTATAAATGAAAGTGATATATAATAAAAACTAAACGTAAAAAATTCATAAAACTGATCGTAATTTCATTGGTTCCGCACTTCCGGCCAAATTATATAGCCCGTTAGTAATTAAACATAGATTCATCTCCCGTGAATGATTAATAAAACCGTGAAAAATAAAAAACTTAATTAATTACCCATAAAACGTAATAGAGACGTACCTTCTAACGGGCCAATAAGACGCAGCAAATGACGAATAACCGACCAATCACAGCACGTGTACGTAGCCAATAGTCACTGACACTGTTATCACTGCATTCGATAGCAACGAATTCACAACTGCGCCGAATTTCCACCGAATTCCTCAAGCCGGCTTGTTAACCATCCCGGTTCGTTTCAACACATCCGGATCTCGCCGGATTGCTGGCCGGCGAAGCGTGCTTCCCCACTCCAAAACCTAGCCGGAAAGTACTCAAATGCTTTCCTGAACTTGTAGAAATCAGCGGGGTCATCGTGCACCGGAGTTAATTAGAGAAACTGATTTGTTATCATCGTTACTCAATACGTGGGTATGCAACGTTCGAAAAAAGCGATTAATGCAAGCATAATTGCACGAACTATTTGTTGCCAAACGTAAACTATTATATCCTTATTGATTCAAATTTATGTAATGCTGTAAAAAATATATTCCTCGGTTTACTTCGATATTTTTGAAGTAAATTCAACTTTTAGTTTATATCCGTGAATGAATACAAATCTGACGAAACGTGTTGTTTTTTCGGTTGAATGAGCAACCATTGCAATTTAATTTGTCGATAATCCGCTTTATTCCGAGAGCTAGGACCATTTTTGGGGAGATGATTGAGGCAAGCTAAAAACTTGTCTGATGCCTCTCCTTTGACTATTTAACTATATCCCGACATGGAACTGCAGACGCGGAGTCTCAATAAACCCCGAATTTTTTTTTACCAATACTTCCATCTATCTTTTTTATCAATACATCGATCTAGATATCGCATTTGAACGTGCAGAACAAAGCTGATACCTAATTTGATGTGCACTTTATACCAGGTGAGAATAACCATAAAACACACTTTTTTGCTTTAATATTTAACAATGTAAAATAGACGCTTTATAGTCTTGTCATTAAGATATCAATCAAACTTATTATTTATTCTTAACTATTACATCCATACATTAATCCGTCGAATTTTTAGTATTTGAACTTTAGATTATACATGTCCATATGAAATACATAATCATTTCTAATTAAAAGAATTACCAGTTATTGAAATCATTGATAATATCATATTTATTGATAAACGTGATACATTAATAATGCCAGTGACGTAACACTTATGTAAAAATTCTACCTTCCTTAAGATATTGCGAAACTCTCTTGCTTACACGGCATAAAACGTTCAAGTGACGTATAAACACTTTCGCTTGTTCATGATATTTTTGAAATAAGTCTGGTTGTGCTGAAAAATATATGATAGCTGCTATATCAACATCAATCATGCAACATTGTGGAATGACCTGCCAGCATCAGCATTTCCGAACGGTTACGACTTAGGGACCTTCAAGAAAAGAGCCTATAAATTCCTTAAAGGCCGGCAACGCATTCGCGATACCTAACGTTGCGAATGAATATGGGCGGCGGTGATCACTTACCACCAGGTGACCCGTCTGCTCGTTTGCCCGCTGGGCGATTAAAAAAGAAAAAAAAAAATATATATGCTAGCTGTGCTCCGCAGTTTTGCGTATATATCCCGTTCCAGGGGGATTTCTGGGATAAAAACTATCATATGTCCTTCCTCGAGTTTCAAACAATATCTGTACAAAATTTCATCTATATCGGTTCTGTGGTTTAGGCGTGAAGAAGACACAGACATACAGATAGAGTTACTTTCGCTTTATGAAATTAGTAAGGGTACTAGTTTTTTATAGATAAGTTATACCAATAATAAAATGATTGGCAGTTCCTTAACATCTATTCTAAACTTTTAATCGACTGTCAGAAAATACCTTGAACAAGTTACAAATGAGAATCTACACCGCATTTATAAATCCATACAATTTGTTTGATAGACGAGTAAACGCGAACCTTAGTCACTCAGACAATAATGTTAGCGTCACACAATGCAAGACTGTCTGTCTGTCTCAATCAAAGCGAAGTCATTGACATTATTGTTACGAAGATTGGCGGTTATATGATAACATCTTCATACATAACCTGAATGACATATCATGGACAAAAATTTATCGTAATACGACGTTCTTTTAAAATCTTATAGTGCTCTTACTTATAGGAATCCCTCTATCGAAACGATGTTTTGAGATATCCTTTTAGCATATATATGTATATAGTACAACTAGCTGTGCCTTGCGAATTGGTCCAGCAGATCTCAAGTTATAAGTGTTGTAACAAACCCGTCTTTGTTATATATACATATATATTATATATAGATGTTGTTCTCTTCTCTATATAATATAACATTCAAAGGTGACTGACTGACATAGTGATCTATCAACGCACAGTCCAAACCGCCGGACGGATTGGGCTGAAATTTGGCATGCAGGTAGATGTTATGACGTAGGCATCCGCTAACAAATGATCAAATCCCATAGGAATGGGGAAAACAGATATACGCGTAAAACCGCGGGGCACAGCTAGTCAAGGCATACCTTTAAATCCAGTAATTATTTTGTTTCATAGCAGGCGTTTCACTGGTCGATTTTAATAGGCACTAATGAGTATTCGGTTGATGATACTAGATACCTTTAACCCTTTGGAATCACACGTCGGCTTAGCAGAGCGAGTGTAGACTCGCTCTCATTCGTCAGTTTGGTTTCCAAATTACTTCAACTTACATTCTTGTATTAACCAAGACAAGATTTCACCTACCGCGCCGAAGATCATTAGACCCGCATAATTGTTGCGATAAAACCGTAATTAAGAGCGCCTCAACGACGAATTAACTTAATGATCATTGTACGACCGTCTGGATGATTCCATTACAATTCGTACAGTTAATTATTTTCTAAATCTTACATTGTTACTGAATTATGAAACGGTTCTATCGAACTCGTGTTTGTCGGATGTACGATTGTTCGATTACAAAATTATGAAAAAGCAAACTTTTCCTGTTACATGGTTTCCTCGAAGCGAAACTAAAA
This sequence comes from Phoebis sennae, assembly GCA_001586405.1. Lineage (NCBI taxonomy): Eukaryota > Metazoa > Arthropoda > Insecta > Lepidoptera > Pieridae > Phoebis > Phoebis sennae. The sequence continues at coordinate 205,400 of LQNK01000752.1, forward strand.
CGTTATGATAATACCGTTTACAAAAACTGTTACTGTTGATTGGAGTAGTCAATATATCATCAAAACTATACTTATATCTGTACTTTTATACTACATAATCTATACTAGATATCTATACTATAATAAATGCGTAACTAACTATGTCTGTCTGTCTCTCATTCCTGAATTTTTTCGCCTAAACCACTGAACCGATTTGGATGAAATTTAAAAACCACTGGCGCAATCATTAAATCACCAAGAAGAAGAAGAAGGTTGTGAAATTAAACAATAAACGCAACACGAAAGAAAATAATACATAATGCCATGCAAAGTATCAATTGTATGTTTACCGTGTGTAATGTAGTGATTATGAAATAGTATTTTAGAATTTAATAACAGCGTTGCAAGTCAATCGATATTTGCGTAAGCGTGGTATAAGTAATGCATATTTATGGTTTTTATTTTATCGCTGTGTTGTAAAATAAAAGGTTATTACGACTTCTAATAATTAATGAACGTAAGATTCTATAACTGCGTTCTACGGATTTCTAGTAATAATCCTTATCCTAATTCATTCCTTACTGGCTGTAGAAAGGAGGAAGATTTAACAGTATTTCCATGTCGACTCCTCATTTTTTTAATTCGTCTATAAACCGTCTGTGTCCGAGTTCTGACCCGTGAGAGTACAATTGTATTGGTCTGGCAGAGCACAGAAGTTTGATAATGATTACGCTTATGACACGGGACTTCACATTTAATCGCCTCCAACAAAAATATGACACTAAATTATAAGAAGTTCTAAACTACAATAACTGCATAATAAATATTGCAAACTACAAAAATATGACATGAAATTATCAGAAGTTCTAAACTACAATAACTACATTATAACGATCGCAAACTCGCGCTTGGTTATAATCTCGTGGTCAAGGCATACCTTTCGCGCCACCGGTGGTATTCAGTGGTTCCGGTCACACGCAAGGCCGACCGCGCCCCGTCTATCTGGATACGGACGATCAGTCATTTGGTTATAATAGCTCCCCAGACCGATTTCGGCCATGGTGGCCAATCTCAACATAGACTAGCCAGCTGCGCAGGAGATATTATAGTGCACAAGTGTACGCGCGGACACAGGTGCACTCTCTTTTCCTTTTACTCTCATAACCCGATGGGACGGCAGACACGACCGGAGAGAGTTCAGACGCAGGACCGGCGGCTTTACGTGCTCTCCGAGCCACGGGGGTGTTCCAACACCGCCAACTTCCAAACTCAGGGCTGTTACTATGATTTCTTTGTCAGAAAATCCTAATAACATTTTTTTTTGGCCCCACCCGGGAATCGAACCCGGGACCCCTCGATCTGTAGTCAAAGATGCAACCACTAGACCAACGAGGCAGAGCATTTGGTTATAATACTATATCGACATGTGCGAACCGACTCGCACTTGACTATAATCTCGTTAAGGTGTTTGGCTGTTCTGGCGTAAAGGGATGTATCCCGTCTATTCACTGGATGTGGGCCAAACTGTTTGGTTTATAATATAGGTCAATGACTTCATTTTTATACTGCTGTTACATTGTTCACTCATGTGTAGGAACTAATGAAGCATTGAACATTTTATCATTTTGGTCCATAAGCAAGAAAAAAAAGAAAGTAAGCAAGTAAACTATAGTTCCAAATTAGGTGGAATTACCAATGATTATGAATATAAATATTACTAAGAATAATTGATGCTATACTGACCTTGACAATGAACACATGCATGCAAGATACACAGTCTAAAAAACTTTTGTATGTCATAAAAGTTTCAATCTACTACATAAAAGTCATCTTCCATAATGTGAACTCAAAGCTTAACTGCAAAAACTAACCTAATATTATGCTGACTAGCACCAACAAAAGGGAAACTTCTAAATCATACCATAATTATTTTCTAGTAAGCAAATTTTTAATAAGAAGGTACAATGCTTCTGCATTATGCCAATCAAGCCATTGAATATTTTCTGTATTTAATAAGGAAAATTTAAAGCCTTTTGAAAATTCAGTTGATTTGCAAAATACCTATGAATCACCTAGAAAAATTAAATAAAATCATGTGAAACCAAGTTGAATAACTTAGCTAGCTCTGTCATCTAACTAAACTTACAAAGACTGTTAAAAGTCTAAACTATATTTAACATGTTATGTGGTAATTTTATGAAAATTTATATTTATACCAAGTTTCATCATAAACGGTTCAGTAGTTTTCTCGTGAAAGAGTAACAAACACATATACACACACAGTCTCACAAACCTGCATTTATAATATTAGAAAGATATTACCCTTTATTCAAGTGAGCACTTGATGAAGTAATCAATAAGTTTATCTTATTAAATTATTGTAGATATTAAAGATAAATTAAAGCCCACAAAAAATCTTAGATTATAAATGATAATTTTAAACTGATAGAAAGTTATCAATGGTGAACTCATTTGAATAATATAAAAATTATCTCTACATTCCAATTAAATTGAGGTCAGAAATGCAATTATGCCTATTAATGTAAACATTATAATTTAAATTATGTGCGAGTTATTCATAATTATATCTTAAACAGGTATTTTAAATACTATAAAGTAACTACTGAGGAAAATCAAGGGTATTGGTACACAGTGTAACATAAGAAAGATCAATCTAGAGACCATTTTGCCTTTTCTTAAGTATTAATTTTTATTTGTTATAATACTAGCTTTGTTATAAAAATTACTGTTCTCATGGTATCACAAGCAAATTATACTCCTACTAATAAGAAACAGTATGAAATATTTATGTTTTTGTATATATGTTTCTAATGTTTTCACAAAAAAAGTGAAAAGACCCATTTTAAAAATTCTCTCACTGAGTAACATAGGCTATATTACATTATATTATGGTAGTGAAGGCCTGGGGAACAACTAGTACATTAATATTATTAATGTACATGCTTAATATTATTAATCTACCTTGCTCATGAACTATTGTATCAAAATCAAAATAATACTCCGTCCAGTAATTTTAGACTAGTGCCTTTATGCAAACAAATATAAAACTTTTTATATAGGTGCCACAAAAAAAAATGAAATAACTACAATTAATAACTACTTCCAACTATATAAAAATTGATCAGCTAATGCAATTTGTATTCAATACAAATAATTATCAATCATTAACATAAATGAGTAACAATACATAATGCAAGTGATAAAAACCTTGAGATGGTACACATGGTGGTGATGTCATACATGAGGTTTGTACGCACAAGTGTTAATTTTCAACATTTGTATAAAAAATCAATCAATTTCAATACTCTCAGTCTCTAGTAAATTCCATAAACCCTAATATGGTTTGATTTAATTTATAATGATCATAAAAATTCTCTAAAAGTAATTTAAGAAAAATGATAGTAATTCACAGCTACTAAACTTTCACATTTCTAATTTTTAATTAATTATACAAATATTATATTTACTGTTGAGAAATTTAGTAATGAGGGAATGTGTTTAGCTATGAAGAAGTTGAATATCTAAACTGATACTTTTAGTGACTTACATTATAATTTTTAAATTTTTAAGCTGTTTTTGTATTGTTTATTCTATTTGACTCTAGAAAAAGAATCAATGCGAATACCTATGAAATAAGTGAATAATTATGTGCTTACTCTTTTAATAACTTTTATTATATATATTAATGAATTAATGAATTACTATAATTCAACTCCTATGATCTATACCTCTGCCTTTTTAACAATGATATGACATGTATTAAGTAGGTAAGAAGTTACTCATAAAGAATATTTTCCAATAACCTTTGCTAGTTAAATTTACATCATTTCTGATTCATCAAGTCATTATGCAAGCACTATTTATGTAAGCTGGATTTTGAGCAGAATTCATGAAAGTCTTAATGGCATTTTAATGTGTGTAATGCACTAAATGAGTAAGTCGGAACCACCGTTCACTTTTAAAATATCTCAACACAAATTTAACTTTCAGCGGGAAATAGAGCATGAAATTTCTTAATTCACACTAAATTTAAGCATCTGATACGTCAATATTTACTAGAATTTAGTGTTTGTACAGTATCGTGTACGCTGAGAGGCTCCGCTGCGATGCCTCAGGTGTCACGAAGAACGGAATCTTATCAGAATCAAACGCAATCTGCTACATAATCCGCCGTTATCTCCCGGTTGGGAACAAGTCACATAGCGCGTGTTGAATTCGTGGCAAAAACTTGAAACGCATCTATATCTGCACCCTATACCTTTAAACAAAATAACAGCACAAAACCTTACCTGCGCTACGTTATAAATGTGTAAACAGCAAACAATAATCCAATAATAACTTAGTGAACACTGATCTGATCCTATTATGTTGAGGGCACAATAAACATTCCACGAGTTAAAATACGATCAATCTAGTCACCATTCGATTCACAATTGCACAAATATAGTTAAAAATTTAATTCAATTCACATCAAACCACGTAAATAAAAGAAACTTAAAATTTTTAACGCGAAACTTTAGCAACGATCACTGGCTTCTATTCCAACTGACTGACGGCCATAACTGAAGGTGTTGCCATTATCATTGGTCACGTTATGTATACTCACGTGTCGGAGTTGCCATTATGTTTATTTAAATTACCCGTAAAAAGAAATAAAAAATAATGTGACTTGAGATAATTATTTCAATTACATTTCTTATTCAACTAAATACTTATTGAATGCATAATAATTGTTGAGCAGATTTTTTTGGTTTCGACACTTAGATGTTCCTTAGTAGGTATTATGTAATATTTAAGCTTTTATGTATACTTACTTACTTGCTTTTATGTATACTTACGTACTGTATACAATACTTAAAAACCGCGTTCCTTTTAAAGTCAAGATTATGCTTTACTACGCATTTGCTGATTCACACATTCAGTATGGTCTCACCAGTTATGGTCGAACCTACAAAACATACCTGGACTGCATCTTTAGATTACAGTTAAAAATTTTAAAAGCAATAGTTTCCCCTAAAATAAAAAATGAATTTAAAAATAATGATATGGGTCTTTTTAAATACTGTGAAATTTTACCAGTGCACTTCCAATTAAAATACCTACTCTTAAAAGAAAACTTTTTTAATAACTCCATTCAAACGATCATTAAACATCCTGTACATACACGTGCAATTAAGAATCGGCTCTGTACGCTGAGTGCGAAAAATGCATACGGTGAACGGACAACATGCTATATAGTTCCTCGTCTGATTAATAATTTACCGCAAAATCTCCGTTTCAATCTAACAACACAAAACATCAAAAATAAACTAAAAAAACACTTTTTGGAAGATCTTATTTCAAAAAGTCCTACATAAGTAATAACCAACTTCGATTAGATTAAGTTGATTTTCCCTTTTTGTATCTTTTCTTTTTTGCATTTTTCACCATTGATAGACTATTATATAGTAGACTATTCTTTTGCATCTGTACAAACCTGTGTGGTTTATGTGATGTAAATTATAACATATAAGTTCAATTTTATGTTTATATGGTAATAAATTAAAAAAAATGTAACAATAATAATAATTCCGTCATAATAATTGTTTTTGTACTCTTTATAATTTGTCGCAGAATTTTCGGCATATTATTTGCTCTAGCTACGATTCTCATTAATAACATTCGCTTTATGAAATATAAATAATATTTAAGAATTTATAAACTTGCCTTAAATGCAATCTAGTTTACTAATTCTTACATAAAGAATATCTAAAATTTTAAATGAGCTGTTTATCTACCTCTAATTACCAAAACTAAAGAATACTAAGGTTTGCAGACGGAGATATGAAAAAGTCTTCTGTGGCCACATATACAAAGCTTGACGAGGATAGCGATGATAAACAGTTATTATTGAGAACGTCAGTCCTTAGCTATATATTTTCAAATCGTATCTGATTGAAAATTATCTAAAATCAGAATAATATTCATATAAATCGCGACGGAAACATCTACTTTTCGAGTCGAATCACATTTGCAAATTTGAGTCCAAGTCTGATGATGATATCTATTAAGATATCCATTCATTGACTGAACCAAATCTCGGAAACGGCTCGGTCCTTATTAGCACGAATCTTATACGCAGCATAGGAAACTAAGGAAGTATTTTACAACGGGTTGAATAATTGGGTATGGCGGTCGGTGAGCAGATCAAAAGTGCATCAAAACCCACCTTGCATTAAAAATAAAACAAATTTTAAGAATATTATATTTAATTTTAACAATTCCTCCATAACTAAACATAATATTGCAACAGTTATTTCGCTTTGTATAATTTAAGAAGGTAGGCGTCATACAATATAAAAGTCCTTATTTTACGTAGAATACATTATTCTTAAACATATTCACATTGAATGGAAATGCAATGAAATGATAAAAAACCCGAGATCCTTAAACATCAATCATCTATTTGTAAAATCTTTATAAAATATTTTAGATAAAAAGTACACGCAACATGATAAATCAATCAATGATCAATAATGACTAAGCCACTCTTTGTTATTCTCTTAAATTATATTTCAATACGGAATCCATTTGCATGTTTGTGTTATTAATAGGAATGGAGTTGTAAGATACACGTCTGTTAGAATGGCAGTCTTCCAGTACGAGAAACGTCACCATAAACGTATAAAGGAACAACAGGGTCGGATGCCCTTTCAAATTCATTTATTTAACAAAACAGTGATATGCCATCATTGATCATTGCCATTTTAGTCTACGCATTAATATTTTAATCTCTAAGTACAGGAACCATCGCTAAAATAAGATTCGAATAACATATTCATGTTGTTAGGGCCTTACTATTATGGATTACCGAGTATTAATAGATGTTTGATATTGGCCCTTGATCAATAAAAATATGAACACTATGTTTGCAAGTACTCTTTTGAAAACGAATTAAAACGTAGACCTTGTTAAAAACCAGTTAATGTCAAACATAATTGTAGAGTATATTTAATTAGTAAGTAATCATAATTATTGTGACTCCTTGGAACGGATTCAAATTGCGTCTCCTTTTAATAAAACATTTAGACAAGATATTAATTCCATGTTAAGTACAATAAAGCAAATTTACGCATGTCCATTATATAAAAAAATAATAAATTATTCATATTACTTATACTATAAATAGATACCACAATAAAAAAGATGCATTAGTACGTCACACTAAAATTAAGGACTAATTTGCACGATATTATTTTTTATGTGCAACAATTATTGTTTGCTTTCTCTGTTTATATAACTGGGTTCGCCAATAAACCATGGGATGACGTCCTTGCATGGCAAAAATTACTCACGTAAATTAGTCCTCAGGAGAAGTTAGTAATTTAATATTGCCATTTTATAACACTGGTTACATGTTACATTCGAGAGCAAGCAATGGTTACAATGATTATGAAAAGCACCTCACGACACCATACATAAGATATGATTAGATATTCCAATTTAAATACGATAGTTACATGAAATTACGAAGCAAATATGATATACTCTTGATACAGGCACGATTTTTAATAAACTATTACATTAACATTCATTTATTTTTTTTACAAATTAAATTACAAGACGAGTTTAAATAAATATGATGAATATAATCGTATTAAAATAGATAATTGTACTTCCAATTGTACCTATTACAGGGGAAAACTAAACCAGGCAACACATATTGTACTGTCAAACTTTCAAATTGTTAAACTGTCAATAAAATTCCTTTTGCAAATTCACGTACTTACTTAATTTAGTTACGAAAAGGTGTCTCAAAACCTAACTACCATAATATTAAATAACTATATGATGAAAAAATAACTTTCGATTAAATAGAATTTATGTACAACCATTAAATAATGCTCGCATTGGCACAAGCGACACATCTATGTGATAACACCTAAAGCTTGATTATTCCGATATATTATATACATATTTCAGAGCCATTCATTATTAAAAAATCTCGTCAAGGCTAAACTAACAGTCAAAAAAACTACAACAATGATAATAAAATCTGTAAAATATAAAACATAATCAATTCAAATATGTCTTTAAAATATAATGTTCACATTAAAGTTTTGTCTAACACCGAAGCTTAATATATTTTTATACTATTAGAAGTGTCAGCGGAGTATAAAGTTCTTACCCATATCAAAAATTCAACGAGATCTAGAAAGACAAGAAGCATTTCACATCACCTTTAGTTTCTTCGATAAAAGGGCGATAGACAAAAGTCTTATCATGAATTGAGTGACTTACATTTTTCTTGCATTTTTATAGAAATATAGTATATTTGCCACGCAGATAATAGACAGATATATCGTTTTAGCGACGTTCAAAATAACATTAAAGATGCAATAAATTTTAATTTTCTTGCTGTGAGATACATGAACACACTGTTTTTAAACATTTGAGCAAATATAATAAAGAACTCAACTCAATTGCTAGTACTTATCTCCTATCTTCTGTTAAGATGAAGGATGTAATTCGGATAACCTAACCTTACCATACCAAGAAGTTGTCCTTTTATATTCTATCCTCCAAAATAATTTTGATAAGACACTAAAGACACTTTAATTTCTCATTACACTAGTTACCCTTATGTACAAATATTTTGTGTATTGTTTCAAAGATCGTGCCTAAAGTTAACACCAATAATTGTACATAATGGCATTAAAAAAATAACTATAATAAAATATTTATCAAACATGATTTAATGCAGTACTGAATTTAAACTAGGTTTTAAAATCTCTGTTGAAATGAAAACTGGTATATAGGGAGGAAAACTTATTTTTACAATTATTACTGGGATACAACTAATCTCACTATACTCAAACAATTTTTTGATATTAGCATGTAGATTGCCATACTAGAATACCATGCTTCTAATAGGCAACAATTTCAGGGAAATACATTATTATTATTAAACCATCTTTCTTATGCAACATTTTTGGATTAAAAAGGCCAACAGATAAAAGGCGGTACAATTTTGGCAGCTTTTACGAAATCAGTCATTACATAACTTGATTATTCTTTAATTACATTGTACTACACAAATGCAAAATTTCCTCAATCCCTACCAATTTATCGCTATTTATACAATAACTTTAATTAAACCAATGAAAATACTATACTAAAAACTTCACCCAATATATTTTTTAAACCTTTAACCGAAGATATTTTTTAATAAGTTTATTTATCAATGTTTGTCTTCCTTGAATATCAATTTAAATATAAAATAACTGCTTGGAAATGCTCTTACTAAACTAATAAAAAGTATGATTAAGGTCCTTCCATATGAAACTAGATATGTTCAAAGGTTCTCCAACATTTCACGATTTTATTAAATGTAAATAAATTTCAAGCACCAATATGCCTACTTTGTCTTGTAATTTGCCTTGTTGAATGAAAAGCAGCTTTAGTAACTTATATTTAAGGATCAAACTTGACTTTCCATACATGTAAGTTTAATTTTTCGACAGTTGCATAAACAAGTTTATTCCAATCATGTTTAACTAAATGTGATTGGAATAAAGTTGTTTTTTATTGATAACTATCAATCATGTTTGTATTTTCCAAATAAGGAAACTCTACAAGACATATTTACGGTTTAATTTTATTGTAATGATTTCCATACACCTTCTTGTCTTTTACAAATGAGTATAAACGATTTGATAATACATACAACAATTTTATGGGCAAAACATCTCTATAAGCACATGTTTAAAGGTCAAATATGCTTGATTTTTGCCCAAATATGCAATAGATGCTTAACTTTGAGAAATACTTACACTGAGTTTTCTTGTTGGAGTGATATTAACAATGACGTTCAGATTTCCTTAAAGTTGAGTATCATTTTAATATTTATTCATTCATTTGCCAAAATACCATCACAATGAAATTCAAACACCAAATTTGTTTTGACCATTAATGGAAGCTGAAAACAACCGTGTGGTCTTATACTTAACCGTGAAATTTCCTCGACTCATTCAAATTCCATAACCATAGCATGATATGACATAGCAATAGCACGGGAAAATCACCCTTACGGCTAATAACTTAACCGTTAGATTTCCTTGTTTTATTCAAATTCTTTCGCATGAACAGATGAACATGACGTTTTCACTAGTACGGGAAAAACACCCTTATGCCTATAGACTTAAGCGCCGGTGTTGCTAGTCCTTCTGGTGCCGGCAGCACGCCGTACAGTCCAGCGAACAGGGTGATCGCTACCTCTTCCCCCGCTGGGATATCGACATTTGTTCCTAAAAAAGATCATAATAAAGTATTGTATTTTCTTGTATTTTAATAAGATTACTTTCCATATTGAATAAAATTATTTTTCAACGAATTTTCAACAATAAAAATTGTAAAAAATCAATTGTATTCAAAATGTGTTAATATAAATATAATATAATAAGTTAATATAATAATATAATATAATAAGTTTAAAATTTAAAAAATATATTAAAATGCACTAGTTTTATCCCGCGATTTCACCCGCGTAGTAGCGTAATATTATAGCTTTCTACATCCTATGCCTATCATAAATGGTATTTTTTGCCAAATCAATCAATTTTGTAGATTAGCTCATTTAAACAATTAGCATACTCAAACTATATTATATAAAATTGACACCTTTATGTTTGAGTAATATAAGAGACAATTTTCTTCTTTGTCTTTCGTCTCCTTATGTATGTCGACTGTCCTCGTTAATAAAACCTGCCTACAGATAAGGAAATAATAATCAGTATTCTGGGATTTTTCTGACAAAAGTGAGAAATTAGTATATTTTGATAAGATTGTACATGATTTCTATTTAAAGAAAAACACATTATTACTTTTCCAATGCCTCTATATTTATTATGACTTTTAAATAGCAACTTTACGTGTCGTGATTAATGTTATTTGTTATTTATTATAATACAGTGGAATTAGAAAGGTAATGATGTGTTATTCTTTAAATAGAGTGAGAAATTAGTACTACAAAATTTAAAAAATCTGTTCTATTTGTCGTGTGGGAACCTCACCTTCATATTCCGCAAAGCTTCGAGCAGCTCGTGTTTGTCGGCCAGCAAGTTCGCCGCCTCTTGTTGCGCCGCGTGCACACACTGACGCAATACCGTGGCTTCTTCCGCGATACTGGAAACAATTTTGTGTTATTACTAGCTGTGCTCCACTGTTTCACCCGCGAATATCTTCCGTTGCCGTATTGCCGAGGTAAAGAAAGGTTTCAAATTATCTCTGTACAAAATTTCACCCATATCGGTCCAGTAGTTTCGGAGCCTATTTTTTATGTCAGAGCAAGCAAAGGAGTATGTGGGTCACCTGAAGTGGTTACCACCACCCATAAACACCTGAAACACTGGGAGTGTCACAGGTGCTTTGCCTGCCAATTCAATTCAAACAATCAAATCTTTCCTCTTTATAATATTAGCACACTTTAAAGAAAAAGGTTTTCTAGTAGTATTAGTTGTTTTTAAACCAGATAGAAAAAGTGTAATTAAGAAGCGAAAGCCTATTATGGAGTGAGTAATTACTTCATGAATAGACTGATACTTAATTTTCTTAAATGGCAAGAAGGATCACTTAATATAGCTGCCCTATAAACTAATGCATATACGAGTATACAGTAATGAAAGTAACAGTTAAATATTGCCTCATTATTTTCAAAAAAGAAATCATAAGAAACTAAATGTAGTCCAATACACTCACGCCCTTAGCTCCCTGTTATCCTCCGCTATCCTGTCCAACGTGGTCAATCTCTTCCTCAACTCCTCGTTCTCTCTATTCAGTCTCTCTATCTCCTCCCTCGCGTGCTGCAGCTCAGGGGGGTTCTGGCTCGTGGGCGTCTCCACGTTCAGTGGTGGGCCGAGGTGGACGATGCCCTTCGAGTCCCGGGTCAGGCGCAGCGTGGTCAGGTCCAGGTCTAGCGGTTGGGGTGGGGGGGAGGATATGGAACGAGTCGGTCGGTCTTCTATTAAGTGCAGTTTTAAGTTCGATATGAGCACCTGAAATGTTGGATGTGTTTTAAAACCAGGTGATTTGATTGATTATACTGAACATGGTGTAGCTAAAAATTATTCATTCTAAAGCCTACTTAAGTTTTTGATACTACCGCTGTCTCACACTAGCTCATTTGAGAATAAATAGATCTGGCAATAAAATGTTTTCTGAGCAAAATTTATACTAATAATTATTTTTATACACTTCAAAAGTTTATTTTAGTGTGACTAGCAGAGATAAATCCTATGTCATACCTTGATTGATACCATCTGTACTACGTAAGATTTGAAAAAAAGGAGTAAAAAAATCGTCACTTGGGACATTTGTTGTATTTAAGACGGTTTATACTCACTGATTTTTAAACTAGGTATGAACCGACAGTTTTGCGGTCACGTCTCACTCCACCTGTTGAAAGGCCTGCGATGCGGTACGTAACTGTCGGTCTATACCGAGTTTTAAAAGCCGTGACTATAAACTGTCGTAAATATGACAAATTATTTATACAATGGCCCGCTTTTCGTTAAATCACTTCGGACATAATAATAATAAATAACAATGCATCCCCGACCGAAAACAGTCATGGTGGCCAATCTCAACAGATAATAGCCAGGTACGCAGGAGATATTGCACAAGTATGTGCGTACACAGGTGCACTCTCTATTCCTTCACTCTCATAGCCCGATGGGACGACAGGCCGAAAGCCGCGGAGAGAGATCAGGCGCAGGACCGACGGCTTTACTTTTGCTCTCCGAGCCACGGGTGTGTTTTAACACCGCTAACTTCCAGACTCAGGGCTGCTACTAAGATTTTTGTTAAAAGTCTCAATAACATTTTTTTTCTCGGCCCCAACCGGCAATCGAACCCGAGATCCCTAGGTAGTCAAAGATGCAACCACTAGACCAACGACGCAATCCTATGAAATAAGAATAAAATATTAAACAAGTATTACAAACCTCCAAAGGCATGGGTGGTGCTATGACCTCGTCCTCAATGAACTCAGAGAGTGCGAGGGCAGTGCTCATGTTGAGTGACATGGAAAGGTCCCGGATCTGAGCTTCTAGTAACTCTTCGAATGGTGCCAGGCCTGTTGGTTGACCCTGGATGGCAATTAAATTTTCAATAGGGTTATATTGACAAATTTACATGAACTTTAATTAATTATCGTAATGTTAATTAAATCAAAAGTTATTAATATGACTGAATGATTCAAAAAAATATTTAAGAATAAATTTGGAATAAAAGAAATTACTAAACCAAGTCTACGAGACATTTTGTAAGTCAGGAGCGGGCAAAGGAGCATGGAATTAATATTTTGAGGTTATTAAATGAAGACTGCAGGACTTTTTGTAAGTCTAGAGTGAGCATGGAGTTATATTTTTGTGATACTGATCTTGTCCTGATATTAAGGGATGAGAAAAAAATTATGGAAGGAAAAAAGGACAGAATTAATGTACAAGAGAAGAAAAACGACTCAGGAAAAAGGGGAGAACAAATGACACATAATATAACTTTGGGTAGGGCTTACGTTATCATCCAAAGGCCTTGCCAACTCCGTGCGTACAAGCCTAGCTGCTACGCGCGGCGTTTCCTTCACTTTAATGTCTTCTTCGTTGACCGGCTCGTTCCACGCCCGAGCACGCATCGAGAACTTGTTCTGTACAAAAAATTATTTGTTTGTCCCTTTAAACCTTTTGACTAAATTTTTTAATGATTCAAAACTAAGGTCTAATCACTTCAACTCAATCATGTTTATGTTTGCACTCTTCATGCCAAGCTTTTAATTTTTAGTGTTTTAGTGTTCATGTTACTTACAATTTAGCTATAAGATGCATAAAGCTTAAATTTGTCCACTAGTTTTAACGTATTCAATAATTTTACTGTATGCAATATTATGTAGTGTATGTAGTTTTTTTTTTTCTGTATGCAATATTGAAAGCGCAGGCAGCAATACATTTAGCAATTTACAATAGCTTTTAGTATAATATATAGTTCGAGCGTTAAAATACGCAAGACTGATTTCACCCACCTATCCATTGATCCAAAGACAATCTTATCTATTCTTAACCTATTTGTGTCAAACTTCTGAGTATATTAACAATTTAAATACTAGAATCAGAAATAAAATAATCATGCAAATCTAATACTAAGATGATGTGAGGTGAGTATGGCATGTGCAGAAACTTCAAACGAAACCAGCATATATTTATACATTTGCATACATCCGGCCATAATTATAACTAAACGGTAATGAAATGAGATCTAAGTCACAAAGTTGAACATGCTACAGGAACTATAGGTGCATCGTGGATTTAAATTGAAGCTGATTATGAAAGATGTCTTCATCTTTAGTACATTCTTTTACAAAGTAGTAGAACAAATTTGAGTGCAATAAATATCTCACCATAAGCAAATATTTAAATCAGATTTTTCACTAGACTTAATATTTTTAAGGGAAGCTTAAGTCAATTATTATAGCGTACTTTATCTTGAATTTTTTGAAGAAAGAAACCGCTATCCAAATATGAGTTTTAAACAATTACTTTCTATATAAATGTTGCATTAGTTTTAGGTTTTTGGAGTGGGAACAGAGTCACTAATTTTTAGTGATACATTAAAATCACACTAAGTAAGTAAGTGACCCTTTCCCATTCATTACATTTAAAGGGATTTTCACACGACTTTTATCAAGTGGATCCGAGTGGAGGAAAAAAAGAGAGGCCTTTGCCCAGCAGTGGGACACAAATGGCTTAAAATAATAATAATAATAAATAATTTTATCAAGATGAAAGCACCTTCCGACACACGTTCCAAACCCCCTTGGCTACGACACAAACGTCTACAATCTATGGCACGTACAAACACTACTTGAATCTGTCGTCAAATACCTTGAGTCGAGTCTTTGGTCGCGATAGCCGAGCGGGCGGTGTTGCCATAGAGAAAACACATAGACGACATAGTTAGATATCGCATTCCTTGTTATTTGGTTTATATCGGGGTATACGAGATACGATGGAATGACGTGACGTGATCATCATGCATGGGATGATACTATACCATTATAGTGTCTCTTTTAGTGGAATTACGTTTTATTCATTTTTGTTCAATAAAATTCTTAAGTTAGTAAAGTGACGTTCAATTTATTTAAAGTTATTCATAATAAATTTATATTTAAACCACTAAATGTAAAATTAAGCGTCTGTTTTTATTCAAACATTAAATGTATTTTTCAATTTGTAATCCATGGTAGAGTATCATCACAAAAAACGAATTTAATAATCGAATAAAATAAAGATTGAAACATGCTTAGAAAGTTTTCCGTAGAAAAAAAAAGACAATCACCAGATGTTAAATTCAGTGATTTGTAAAGTTACACTGGCTGTGTGCATAGTCATAAGATATCACAAGAGAAATAATTTAGATCGTTCGTGAAACGGAAGTATGAACATATAGTGTTTATGTAAGGTGTATCGAAAGTGTAAAAGAAAAAACATAGATAAAAATAAATATTGGAGTGATTATCAATTTTTATTTGATACTGAGACATGACTTAAGTCGCAATATGATAAAATTGTTGTGTGAATGGACAATATCTGTCTGCATGACTGTTTATTGAAATTGTTGAATAATGCTTCTATGGAAAAATAAGAACAGAAATGAAGGTGCAGACAGATGTAAGAATCAAATAGACAAAATAAAAACAGTACTATGTAATGAAATGTAAGTATCATTGTCCAATATTTTTAAATTAGTCGCCTTATAATAATATTCTTATAAAATAAGTTACAAGCAATAATCGTCTTTGTGTAAGAAAAAATAATTTAGTTTCTTGAGGCCAATTTAGTTTATATTTTTTTTTGTAATTGGCCAATAAACTTCGAAATATTTCTTTTGGTAAGAAAATTGATATGTCCCTAATTCCGACACTATGACGACTATTACTAAGGCAATATATGATCAATACATAACTTATTCTTAACTTTTACAATATTCAGTTCGTCAATTTTTTAATCAATTGATCCATAAAAGTATTATAACAAGAGATAGATGTGCCTAAACCCGTACTTCTATTGGTCGGTACGGAATTATATTGGCATATGAAATTCCAAGAGCATCATAAAGATTATAGAAGTTTCTATTCTCTGTCCGAGGCAGGCAAAAGGCGGATCACCTGATGTTAGGCCACCCCCAACGAATGCTTGCAACACCAAAACTATCGAAGGTGCTTTGCGAGCCTAACGAGAGGAAGGCGCTTAAGGAAAGATATATGCCAAGAAAGGAAATAAATGAGGTGGGAACGTAGGGTACAGGATACAATATACATATATAAATAAATAACTTTAATATAAATAGATTAACACGAGGTAATATGGTTGAAATTCTAAGCAATATATCTAGTCAATTTTGTACTGCCGTACCGACCAATGAGAATGGTTTAAATTAGTTCTTACTACTGTGGTATAATCTGTAGCTCACCTGGAACTCGTCCCAGGGTATGGAGGAGCACTGGTCGGACTTGAGGTCATCTGCTGTCAACCTCAGCGCAGACTTGCCAGGGACACTCTGTTGTACTAGGTAGATGTTGTTCAGTCTCCACGTACAAGTGGATATCTGGAAATTATTCATGTCGTTAGCATAAAAATAACAAATAATATTCAGGAGTTAAATACTATTTGGAGTCTATAAAAGGTCTTTTATCTCTAGCGCATAAATTTTAAGGGACGTACACGCAACTCATGTAAAAAATAACAGAAAGAATCAACAAGACTTTGTTGAATAATTAGAATTTGTTATTGAACATGTACTCTCAACGTAACAATTGGTCGTAAGCGCAGAGGTGAATGACCGCGTTGTTTAGTTTATTTTTTTTACCTGATTAGTTACATGTTATGATTGTTCTGTAAAATTTGGTAGACTAGCCATCAGAGACCTTATATTTAGGAGTTATTTTGCGACCCGGAGTCTATATAACGCCTTGTATAGTATAAATTGTTGTATAGTTGCTTTCATAAACTAAGTTAAATTATTACTCATAAATAAGCAGTTAAAAGATGAAACGTAAAATATAAGATAGTAAATAAAGATTAAAACAAATAAATAGTATAAGATGCATTTTAAGTCATTCATAAGGAAACAGCTATCTATAATAATCAAGACTCACTAGATCCCGTCGTTTGCAGGAACTGGTGATGGAGTGGTCTGAAGGAGAGGACGATCTCTCAACCACCTCAGCCGCCATCTCCACGCCGCTATTGCACGAGCGACCCAGTTCGAATTCCCTGAAAATTATATTTAAGTTTTTTACTAGTTGAATACCGCGGTACCTATGTCATGCCTGGGGTTTCAAAATATCTCTGTACAATATTTCATCCAAATCGGTCCTGCAGTTTCGGGGCCTATTCAATACAAACAAAGAAACAATAAAATCTTTCCTCTTTATAATATTAGTATAGATTTAACTCTTATCGTACAAAATATGCTTGATTGTGGAATAGATAGTGTTGAGTCTAATGTATGTGAATCTATATTAAAATACGTCAGCAAAAATTATAAAAATGTGATGAACATTGTTATATTCTACTGTCTGGGTATTGATTTATCTATAGTATGTATGTATTTGCAAAAAAAAATGTATCTTTACGTATTTTTGTTAGTTGTCTATTACCCATAGTACAAACTTTGCTTCGTAAGGGACTAGATGGCGTAGTGTTGAATATCCAGAAATATTTATTTATTAATCTCCATTTCACTGATCGATTTCTCGCAGCAATTAAGTGAACAACTTTTAGTAGCCGGCCGGGACATTTTTTGCCGTGTCTCCAATGGGGCATTGAACTCAATATCTCCTAGTTGTAACAACGCAATCATTAAGCCAAGAAGGCGGTCAGTAAGCAAATTGCACATATATTAATTACTAGCTGCGCACCAGGGCTTCGCTCCCGTGGGAATATCGGGATGATATATAGCCTATAGCCTTCCTCGATAAATGGGCTATCTAACACTAAAAGAATTTTTCAAATCGGACCAGTAGTTTCTGAGATTAGCGCGTTCAAACAAACAAACTCTTCTCTTTATAATATTAGTATAGATTTGACTTACCTAAAAGCAACATCAGCATCGTCCGGCGATTCGGCCGCGAGCCCGACCACCACGTACCGCTCGCTGTCCGAGCTGGCGGTGGACGCCGCGTCGCTGCGCGTATCGTCGCGTGTCAGCGCGCTGTCTATTGACGTGACCAGGGATGTGAGCCCGCGGCGCATCGACGAGAAACCGGCTGTAACGTATGGAAATATAAACTCAAAGACATATCATATATTTTTAATTAATTTAATGAAATCTGTAATGAAATCTGTATGAACCATTATTGAAATTAAATGAATTTATTATATTTCTTTATTAAGGGAGAACGTCTCTCATGGCGGATTATTATGGCCGGGTGCGGGGTGCTGGCGATTTCTGTAACAGATGCCATACATCCCGCTTTAGGTTAATTGTTTTCACTAGTCAAAAAGGTCTGCATTCGCTTTGTAACGCATATTATACAGTGCGAGGAGAATATTCTTTGGTCATTGTATCCACCTAGTCATCGACTGAGTAGTTTCATTGGTCGTTAGTCTCCATGCGGGGAGTCTCGCACACATTATTTGACTGAATTATCAACCAGTGAATATCATTGGTAGTTTAATAGTGGTGAGGTCTCACATGCGGGCTAGGGACTGACTTATCGACTAATGTAATTATGCCATTAGAATTTATTGTTAAAAGCGTTTTTTATAAAAACTAATAATCACTACTTTAGCTAAAAAGGCTTTTTATGCACAAGCATACGAGTAGCTAATATTTTAACGTATAATTTAATTGAAACCTTTTTTTTCATTACTTACACTCAAAAATTTCAAAGATTAAATTTTAACACTGATTTTATACTCTTACGCAGCATACAAATTAAGTCTATATGTATGATCATACTCATCATTTCATGCATGAACAAATTTAACAAAAGTGATTTTATAATCCTATTATATTTAAGTGTTTTATCTTTTCTTCTTTTACATGTGTTAATGTTTTGTCTGTCTCAACTTTATACCTTTCTTCTTGAATAAATGTCTAATCTATCTATCTATATATCCTATACCACGCCCAGAGTCACCGTATATATTAGTACTCACCGAAGCCAATCCCGGGGCTGGGCGGCTGCTCCTCCGCAGGCAGGGGCAGGGGGGTGAGCACCTCGATGGCCTGGGGGATGGGGGGCAGCGCGTCCCGCTCCAGCATGGACGGCGCCATCGTCGACTCCGAGCCTAGGGAGGTACCTGCGCTTGTTACTGTT
>LQNK01000752.1:226232-256719 GCA_001586405.1 Phoebis sennae
CTAGATCCCGTCGTTTGCAGGAACTGGTGATGGAGTGGTCTGAAGGAGAGGACGACCTCTCAACCACCTCAGCCGCCATCTCCACGCCGCTGTTGCACGAGCGACCCAGTTCGAATTCCCTGAAAATGAAATGTTAAGTTTATTAGTTACTAGATAAATACCGCGGATTCACTTGCGTATATATCCCGTTACCGTAGGATTTCCGGGATAAAACTATCCTATGTCTTGCCTGGGGTTTCAAAGAATCTCTGTACAAAATTTCTACAATTTATGTATGTATTTGCAAAAAAAAAAATGTATCTTTACGTATGTTTATTAGTTGTCTAGTGCCCATAGTACAAGCTTTGCTTCGTATGGGACTAGATGGCGTAGTGTTAGATGTCCAAAAATATTTATTTATTAATCTTCATTTCACTGATCGATTTCTCGCAGCAATTAAGTGAACAACTTTTAGTAATCTACCGGGACATTTTTTGCCGTGTCTCCAATGGGGCATTGAACTCAATATCTCCTAGTTGTAACAACGCAATCATTAAGCCAAGAAGGCGGTCAGTAAGCAAATTGCACATATATTAATTACTAGCTGCGCACCAGGGCTTCGCTCCCGTGGGAATATCGGGATGATATATAGCCTATAGCCTTCCTCGATAAATGGGCTATCTAACACTAAAAGAATTTTTCAAATCGGACCAGTAGTTTCTGAGATTAGCGCGTTCAAACAAACAAACAAACTCTTTTCTTTATAATCACTACATAGTATAAAACAAAGTCGCTTTTTCTGTCATGTGTCATGTTGTATGTCCCTATGAACGCTCAAATCTTTAAAACTACGCAACGGATTTTGATGCGGTTTTTTTTAATAGATAGAGTAACTCATGAGGAAGGTTTTTATGTATAATATCATCCATTAAACCCGTGCGAAGCCGGGGCGGGTCGCTAGTATTAGTATAGATTTGAGTTACCTAAAAGCAACATCAGCATCGTCCGGCGATTCGGCCGCGAGCCCGACCACGACGTACCGCTCGCTGTCCGAGCTGGCGGTGGACGCCGCGTCGCTGCGCGTGTCGTCGCGTGTCAGCGCGCTGTCTATCGACGTCACCAGCGATGTGAGCCCGCGGCGCATCGATGAGAAACCGGCTGTAGCGTATGACAATATAAACGCAAAGTAGCAATCTCTTATGATTTGTTATAAACGTTTTCTATATAAGATGTGATGATCACTGAGTAATTAATATTTTTAACGCCTAATTTCAATGAAAATTTTGTATAGATATTTTTTTTATCACAAATATTACGCGAAGAAATGTTACAAAATTGATTTTATACAAAGGATCGTCGTGAAACAATATTGCGCTTTGTTTCTTACGGTGAGCGGGGGTCCGCCTGTATTCTCATCCCATTCCCCTCCCACCCTGCAACCTCCCATTACTCACCATCCCCAACCACTCTCTTGCAACTTTCCATCATTAATCCTCTTCTTATCCCCTCCCCTTCCTACAAGTCGGTAAATATCTGCGACACTTTGATGTTGTAGAAGTTCATGGGGTCGGTCACTGAACATCTGATGAACCGCAAACTCCTGCTGTAGCGTAAAAATAAGAGAAAAGACAGATAAGCAGACGGACAGAATTGTCTCATTATATATTAGTACTCACCGAAGCCAATCCCCGGGCTGGGCGGCTGCTCCTCAGCAGGGAGGGGCAGGGGGGTGAGCACCTCGATGGCCTGGGGGATGGGGGGCAGCGCGTCCCGCTCCAGCATGGACGGCGCCATCGTCGACTCCGAGCCTAGGGAGGTACCTGCGCTTGTTACTGTTTGGACCACTTCTGGTACGGTAATATTATAAGTATGGAGACTGACAAGAAAAACATGATTGTGTTCAATTTATATGAGATTGTTTGATATTATGATTGAACCATGTAAAAATCTAAATCGAATTTGTTTTGTATTGTGGATTGTATGACTTGTATGAATAAAATAAATAAATAAATAAAAAATTAGGATTTTATAATAACTAGCTAAGTTCCGCGGTCACAACCGTGTACATCTCCCATTCTCGTGGGATAACTGGATTTCAAACAATCTCTGCACAAAATTCCACCCAAATCGGTTCAATGGTGTAGGCGTGAAGAAAAAACAGAGTTTTTTTCGCATATATTAGTCAGGGTATTTGGGGACTGATTCCAAAAAGTTATAATTGTCTTCGCCTTTTATCAACTATTTTGAATCAAAGAAAATATAAGGTATCCACGACATCATACCTACCCATTTTCAAGTCCTGGAGGCTGGAAGAATCCAGTGGTACTGAGTCCAGGTCGCGCGAGGACTCCTGGCCGGGGCAACTGGTGGGCAGCACCAGTGTCAACTCCACCGATGGCACTACCAGACCCACTACTATGGTTCTGAAAGGTAACATTTTTAAACTATAGGTTAACAAGTTGTGGTACATAGGTGAAACCTGGAGGAAAAGGTAGTTTAAGCACAAATGAAATTTATTTTAACTACGTTAGTTATGCAATTCGATTCAAGAGCAGAGATAACATTTATTAGAGGTACATTTATTAAAAAATATAATAAATTATTGAGAAAAACAGTAATTTTTTTGCAGTATTGCGATCTATCACCCAGGTGCGGTTGAAGCTGCCTTTGAAGATTTGGAAAGTTCTATAGAAGCTGGTAAATGTGGACACCTCTAAGACCTGCAGTGCGGCCTATCACGCAGGTGCTAGGTGCAGCTGGTAGTCGTTGTTCTGCAGACCTAAAGCCTATCATTTAGTTGTGGTTTAAATCGTCTCCTAAACCAGGTGTTGCGTCGCGAGGACCTCAGAGCTTCCCCTCTCCGCCATTGATTCGTCCCAATTATCTGTCCTCTTAATCCTATTTGAAACTAGAACCCACCCCCCGCTGACACTAAGGCGTTTAAACATATAACTACACTTGTAAGTGCGTCGCGGACTGAAATTGATTGATTGAAAAGTTTGGGAACCTCTGTTCTAAACAATTCTAGTAAAGTTCTTCAGTCTACCAACCCTGGTTCCTCAGGCATCCTGCTGGCCTGGTGCGCCAGCCACGCGGTCAGCTCGGACACGCGCTCCAGCTGCCGCAGCAGGAACAGCAGCTGGTAGTGGTTGATCTGCAGACCTGCAAGACCTGTGGTCCGCCCGATGACCCAGATGCGGTTGAAGCCGTCTTCGAAACACATCTAGGAGATAGGAAACTTATATTACTACCTGTAGTACACACACAATGTACTGATTGTACAAAAAATAATGTTCAAATTAAATGTATGTTTGCTTTATTCCAACAAATAATCATGGAACACTTAAATTTATTTTTCCTTTTAATTATGACTGATTTTTGTATTTCGGGTATATTCAACGGTTGACACATAATGATAGTTGCGAAATAACCATAAGAAGAAGAACACAGACAAAAATTTTAAAACAATGTTACATTGAGATTTAGAAACACATATTTTCAACTCTGTCTCTCTAACATGTTGTATACAATTTGATTGCTTTCAGCATTAAAGGTTTTGCGTATCGTTCACAATCCTTTATAATTACACCCACTTCTACGTGCACGCATTTACGTGCATGCCCGCATACGTACTTACCCAAGCGGTCAAGGGCGTGGCGTCCAACAGCGGCGAGGGTCTGTAATTGGTTGCGCGCGCGCCGCTAAAATCCGCCCACAGCGGTTCGACGCGCGCGCACCAAACGCCGCGGTTCTCCCGCCACAGTAGCTCCGGCGTTATTGATGTACCTCTGTCTATATCGTCTAGGCCTGGGTTTGAGAATATTTTTATGTGATGTACAATATTATTTTTTATAAATTTTTCAATATAATCGACGACATATTATCGAAGTAGCATTTAATTACATTTAAATTCATTAAAAATTGTCCATCAATGTCACTAAGATAATGAAAAAGAGGTTTAAGTAACTCTGTTTAAACGATTTTTTATTCAATTAACTTTTTATTCAAGTAATTTACAACAACAACAACGGATGAATATTGCCGCAAAATTATTGCGTAATATTTCGTTTTAAAGATAGAATATATAAACAACAAACAGCTCATCAAATTTGAATGAATATTCCCCCAAAAATACCTTTTTGCTGATCAGTCGAATAGCGGAAAAAAGTGCCAGTATAACAAATAAATTAATTGACGACCCGATTGGCGCAGTGGATACAGCAATGGTCTATTGCACCGGAGGGTGTGGTTTCGATCCCCACGAGCAGAAAATTATGATGTGATGAACATTACATCATAATGTATGAATTTACAATAAAAGTATGTTTAAGTATGTCTATCAATTATTTAGTTTTCATAGTATAAGCTTTGCTTAGTTTGGGACTAGATGGCGTTGTGTAAAATGTCCAGGAATATTTATTTATTAATTCCTATACTCACTATCAGCATGCAGCACGAATTGCTCGTGTATGGGGTCCATATCGTCCCCAGACGCGGGGAAATATCCCCGCGGCGCGTGACGACGTAGGGCCGCTATGATTGAGGCCAGGTCTGCTCGCGTGCCTGGAGTGTCTGTAGAAAATATACAAATTAAATAACAAGTTCTTTTATTACATTAGTCTTTTCTATCGTAACGATCGTTGGTACCAAATTTTAGATATTATTTACGTGTCTGAAAAACTTAGGTCAATTAATATATTTATTTAAAATACATATTCATAAAAACAAATAAGTAATTAACAAATAAATAATTTAAAATTTATACACACAAATACAAATAATATAAAATATTACATGGGGGCCGTTTTTTACCCGCCCGTCCCCCTTGTCAGCAAAAGTAAGCATTGCTTTTACCCCCTCCCCCCATGTTTCCGTAAACATTTTCCAATTAAAAATGTAGTTTTGGGTTAAAAATGTAATGAACTACCGATGACGTAATCATCATCTAGACTCCCCTACACCCCATGTCATCCAAAATAAGCAAAACAACGACCCCCGGCCGCCCCACAGTGCTCACGAAATACCTGAATGGCCCCATGTCAACAATATACATAGGATATAAATTAGCAATTAAATTAATTAATTAATTAAAAAAATAATACATCATGGAATATTTTCTTTAGACTGTTTATCTTAAAAAGTGACTAATGATTAAAAATCTCGTTTTATGTAAAACTAATCAATGTACTCACTAGCCCTAGCAGCCTCCCGTACATTAGTGAAGGTGGCCCTGGCGGTGCACACGTGCAGCTCGCGCGGCCTGTCGCGCTGTTGTGCCACGTGCTCCGGCCCCGCTTCTAGCACTATCTGCAATCAATGTTCAATCTTAATGGTGTGACATAAAGTCGTAATTAGGTAAATATATCAACAAAACACAACTGCGATCTTAATCAATATTAGATATTTAAATGCTTAGAATAGCACATCAACCTTTACTGACACTGGAAATATTTGTGCTCAATCAGATTTAACATTATTGCTATAGTTTTAAATTACATTTTTTTATGTTACCATCCTGATGTGGACGAAACTTCACACTATGCATGACACTCAATATACATTGAACTTTATTTATATATTATTAGTATTTTTTCAAAATCTTTAAATCACGTCCATGTAAGTATTGGAGGTTGTCGCGCTTGGGGTGCTGACCGTAGCGGCCACGTGGGGGAGGAAGGCCGATAACCATTCTATACTTGGTACGCAATCCAAATTGAACCGTATTACTCCAAACTTAAGGGCTATTTTCTTACCTTAGGCATGATGACCTCAGTCCTCACGTCCATGTAAGTGTTGGAGCTGTTCTCGCTGGGGGTGCTGACCGCAGCGGCCACGTGGGGGAGAAAGGCCGCCAGCCACACTATACTCGGCACATCCACGGCTACCCTCACTGGGCTGACTTGCACGTAGAGTTTTGGGGCCGGTACTAAAATAATCGAATCAGTGAATTTATTTTACATCTTAATAATAATCAATTTCAAGCGACATTTTTTTTAGCGACTATATTGTATAGTAGGAAAAATTTAACTATTTCGGGATTTTTAGGGTGCAAAACTTATTATTAAGATTTAGCTCAAAACATCCTATCAATTTTCCATATTTGGCAACAACTTACTCAATTCATTTGGAATTTAAATTCAGTGATAAAATTGGTTGTAAATTAACAAAAACTGTATGTACAATTACAAATTTGAAAAATAAAACGATTTGAATTTAAAAAGACCTTACTATTTCTACAAACAAACTTTACATATTTTTTATATTAAACGAAACTACAAATATACCTGGAAAGCAAACATCCCCTGGATAGTAGAAGAACGTGAGCTCAGCGTGCAGCAGCCCAGCGTCTCCTGGGAGAGTAGCTTTCTCCGCGCAGACCAAAGGACGTGGGGCCTCGCGAGTTTTCGAGCCTGTGGATACCTGAAAAAAAAAACGTGCTTAAAGTAATATCAATATTATAATAATAATGCCTCCCTGACTGATAACAGACATGGTGGCCAATCTCAACAGAGATCAGCCAGGTACGCAGGACATATAGTGCACAAGTATGTGCGCAAACACAGTTGCGCTCTCTATTCCTTTACTCCCATAATCTTTTGGGACGGCAAACAGACACGATCGGAGAGAGATCAGGCGCAGGACATTATATCTTATAGCAGATTTTATAATACCTCCCATAAACAACTTTTTTGAATTATCACACGGTTGCATAACCGATCAATTAGTCTAACAAAATGAATCGTCTCACAATGACAAAATGAAGTTGTAACGAACCTTATAAACAGTGAAGTCGTCTATCCTTAAAACTAGACATGTAGTCATCAGTTTCCCCAGCTGTTGAAGTATTCTAGTTCTTGTTGGTGATGCTGAAACATATTCAAAATCATTCTAGCAAATATTTGGAAGTAGTTCAGCAGAAAAGATCCACCAAGTTTTAAATTGTATACTTTCAATCAGCAACTGGCTCCCATGTATAAATAAAGCCGTGGCATTAATATAAATATTATATATAACCCATATATTATAGGTATATAACATAATGATGTAAATAAACTTCAAAGTCAAATATCTCGAAACTAGTTAGATGTGGATTGGATCATGTTTGCTTAACTACATCCAATTGAAGTCACTAAAATTAGATTAAGTTTATAGAGTACTTTTTGTGGAATTTACACTATGGTAAGAGTCCAAGACTTGTAAACGAACAGGATCGCACACATATTTTAAGATTCGAATTTTAATCATAAATCATGCGTATTTTTAAAAAATCTACATGTAATGAGAATTATATTATCTGTGGTCAGACGACAATGGCAGTTGTCAGAAAATTTTTAAATTCATGTAGATCAGAATAGAATAGTGTAAGATAACAAATAAAGAATAGGATTACACAAAATCATAATGAACATAATTAAAGGTAAAAATAGGATTAAAATAAAAAGTTTTCCAGGGAAACAATTGTTTGAATCGAAATCACTTAACAGCTACAATATCATTATCAGTATATATGTCGCAGTAAGATAGAAAAAGCCGTAACATAGTTATATCCCTAGGGATATAATTATATGCCGGAACATAGTTATACGAAAGCGATTCATTACTATCTTACTAGGAACATAGTTATAAAACGGTTCAAGTTCAGTGATATAGTTATATTACTAGATTAAGTTTAGTGAAATAGCTTTCGGAGTGTGCAGCGTTCCTGTAAAAAATCGAATATACAGTGTTCTGCTAAAAGATGTGCCTGTAAGAAGCATTCAGTGCTACTAAATTCTAGATGACATGATTCCGCTTCTTGTTTGAACAAAAATTTGAAATTACTAACAAAGAAACAAACATTTCAACTTAATAAATATAAGAAATAAAGTTATCTCAAAACTGTTGATTAGTTTTAAAAGATTTTTAATATTTCATTATGTTTAATTGCATTGTTAATGTTTGAATTCCAAAACATGGTAATTTTAATTATAATTGAAATTACTTTAATACGTGTAATTACGTGTTAATGTCACAAAGTATTGTAACTAACTGCAGAATACATAAAGTAGATTTTTGAATGAAGATAAAACAAATTTATTATACCAATATTTATTTAATTCTATGGTAGATTTCTATTTCACTAAACGAAATCTAGTAATATAACTATATCACTGAACTTGGACCGTTTTATAACTATATTCCTAGTAAGATAGTAATGAATCGCTTTCGTATAACTATGTTCCGGCATATAATTATATCCCTAGGGATATAATTATGTTACGGCTTTTTCTATCTTACTGCGACATATACATATTCATATAAATATACATATAAAAAACTCCTACCTTGTGAGGTAGTATGGGCGGAAGGCGGGTTGTTGGAAGCGTTGGATGTGGGCGCGCTGGCCTTGTGGCTCACGCCGTTTGGCAACGTCTCCTCAGGCCTCTCTGGGTTACTGCTCGCCTGAAATTATTGTATATTTTGTATCAATATTAATACTAATTCGATAATTGTCTTTATTTTTGATTAGTATTTTTTGTGTTTGTTTTGACACGAGTACTTTCCTGTGCTTTTTAAAGGCAAAACACTATTTTTAACCGACATTCAAAAAAAAGGGGGAGGTTATCAATTCGACCGTAGTGCTTTTATTTTTATTTTTTATTTTTATTTATGTATGTTACCGCATATCTCCGGCGTTTATGGACCGATTTGGAAAATTTAGATTATAATGACCAAATACCATCTTCATGGATATAAGTGGAATGTAGTCACAATTTTTTAAACCCTCACGAAGAAAATTGTCACCTGAGTCACCCGTGGCTATGATCGATCTTAAGTGTTCTAAACGTCGGGTTAAATAATAATTTATACTAAACCGCATATAAAATCCTTTAAAAAGCATTTTAATTTATGTTTCTTTTGACCTTTTTCTTATAAATCCTATCAGACACGGAACTTTGAGTAAGTGTAAAACAACATATAAAGTCTATTATTTTTTTTTATTAAATAGGGTCCTAAAAATAACTTAGTATCTTAATCTAATTACAATCTAGCCTACAAGACTAATAAGTCTATTAAAATAAAAACCGACTTTCCGTCCGATTTCAGATTTTGGTAATCCTGCAGAAAATTAATACAAACACACTTAACATCTAATCTCAAAGTAATTTTCCACATCCTATCGTATTATTAAAACGATACAATAATACTTATTTAATATTGAAATTACAAATACCTTATTACTAGGTGTAAGCGGTCTGGGGTCCAACAGGTCTAGGAGAGAACCGCAAAAGGAAGACAATGCTTGGGAGAGCCATTGGCTATGGGGCGTGGCTGCTTCTCTGTAAAGTCCATTGTTTTTCACTTATCTTTAATAGCATATATTCTTATAGAAATAATGTGATGAATATGCTTACAAAGTAATATAGCTGTTAGAATTGTTTATAGCTTATTCTTAGTCTATGTTTTTGCTGAAATTGTGAATTCTATTATGAAAGGCTTCTAAAAATTGGTTCAACTAAAAGTTTTATTGTGCTTAATTAATATTCTCAATTTGCTTAATTACCAATGTTATAAATTCAAATTAACTGTCTGTCTGTATAGTCTTCACGCCTAAACCAGTAAACCGATTTGGATGTAATTTTGTGCCAATATAGTTTGAAACTCAAAGGACATAGGATACTTTTTAACCAGGAAATCTCACGAGAACGTTTGCGATGCGAGTGAAACTGCGGGGCACAGCTAGTGATTACCTATAATGATAAATTATAATTTCCTCAAACAATGGCATGAATTATAAAATGACATACCTGTAGCCTCTCCAATGGCGCCTGTCGTCGGAAGCCTTGTGGTAGGGGAAGAGGTCGGCCTGCATACTAACGAGTGTCACCTGCAGAGCGCCCCCATTCGCTAGCTGCGGCATTTCTGATCTACCCACTGTAATATAACCCAGTTTTAAAAGAGGCTGCAATGGAGGAGAAAGATGTGTACTGAGACTTGGGAGACGAGTGATACTACTGACTACTGTACGAATACTCTTTATTAAATGCAATGTGCGCGTTACATGTTATGTGTACATCACAAGGCCATGAGAGCCTTAGTGGCTAATCATATTTATTAAAAATAAAAATAAATAATAAAAATAAAATACTGAGTATATTGTATAATATATATACTTATTCACTAAAAAATCAACAACATCTTGTCAGAACTATGGTAGCCTAAAAGCCAACGAAAATTCACTAGATAACAGCATACATACTTAGGATATCCTGGTTTTAACAAGGTTTTTCAGACTTTCAACTGGATAAAGTAAGAGATTCTATAGGCTAAGAAAAAAATATTGTAAAATTTGTTTTCATAATCAAAAATAAATTCACAAAGCAAGAAAAATTAATCTTATTCAAAACTAGCTGCGCCCCAGGGCTTCGCCCCCGTGGGAATATTGGGATGTTATATAGCCTAAAGCCTTCCTCGATAAATGGTTTAATAAACACAAAAATAATTTTTCAATTCGAACCAGTAGTTTCTGAGATTAGCGCGTTCAAACAAACAAACAAACAAGCAAACTCTTCAGCTTTATAATATTAGTATAAATGTGTAAATATTCCACTCACGTCCAGGGTCATCACACAGATGTAGGTCGATCCTGGGCGCGAGCAGGTGGTAGGAAGTTTCTCGAACGTCGTGCTTCGCGAACATTCTAGCTAATATGTCGCGGTCGCTGGACGTGGGACGGCTGCTTATTTGTTGGATGGGCTCTTCTATCTGGAAGGAGAGAAAAAAAAATTAAATTTGAAAAGAAATGAATAAGACGGAGGCTTTAATCTTAAGTCGATTCTTTTAAAGCTCTAATTGGTTCTCTAGGTTCTAACATTCTGACACTTTTGGGGTGCTAAAACACACAAAGTCCTTATCTAACATGGTATGAATGTAAGAATCACCGACATCTCAGGATTTGTCACTGGCTACAAATCACGCGTAAGTGGTAAGTGGTAAGTCATTCACTTTCGTAGCTTTGGCCCGCTACGTGGCGCTATGCACGGCGCCAGTCAGTGCGGCGTAAGTAAGTGTGTCGTGTAACTGTCCATCTTTTAGTGTGTGTTCTAAGTGAAGCCGCGCAGACGGATTGAGCGAGCGTGTTAATTATTTTTTAATATTATTTTTTTATTTATTTGGTTCATAAATTGGAACTAACGACACTCACACAAATATTACACATCATGCATGGTGATTTTGACAAGGAGTTAATGTCAATTTTGACATAGGCGCGTCCACTCGCACTTCGGGCAGTTCCCAATAAGTCGAAAATCTGTACAATGCGCCTCGTACTCCAACCGTACTGTACACCGTTATAATCAAGTGCGGCGCGTAACTGTTCATCTGTAGTTGTGTATTTAAAGTGACGCCGCACAGGCGGAGTACGCGGGCGTATGGCAGATTTTTACAGGGTAATAATAATAATAAATAAATATCAATTGTGACCCTTCGTTGGTAAGTCCCTCACCTTCCTTACAGCGGCGGCGCACGCGAGTGCGGCACGCAGCTGTCCATCCCTTAGTGTGTGCCTTTAATGACGACGCGCAGGCGAAGTACGCGGGCGTATTGCAAATTTTTACAGGGTACTATCAATTGGTATGACCCTTCCTTGTTAAGTCCCTCACCTTCCTCGCGGCCTTGGTGCGCGTGGCCCGCTGCGTGGCGCGGTGCACGGGGCCGGCCAGTGCGGCGGCGCACGCGAGTGCAGCACGCAACTGTCCATCTTTTAGTATGTGTTTTGAGTGACGCTCCGCTGACAGGTACGCGAGCGTATTACATATTTTTACAAGGTAATATCAATTGTGACATAGACTCAAATGTCAATTCATTATAATGTCAATTGCGTCAAAAATCTGTTAAATGCGCCTCGTTCTCCAACCGCACGGTACACCGTTACTCAGGACATCTACTTTGTACCCAAATTAGAGAGCACTAGAGAGCCTAGTACGACGCCATTATCCTTTGTCGGTAAGTCGCTCACCTTCCTCGCGGCCTTGGTGCGCGTGGCCCGCTGCGTGGCGCGGTGCACGGGCCCGGCCAGCGCGGCGGCGCACGCGAGTGCAGCACGCAATTGTCCATCCGTCAGTGCCCAGGCGAGCGGCTCCGGGCGCAACACTAGTCGCGAGCCTAGCACTGCGCAGTCTGTACAGAACATGAACGTAATTAGCATCGTCTATATACTACATAAGTTTCAGATAAGGGCGAAGTAAGTAACGGTAAAAGTTATAAATATTTTGTTGTATCTTTTTTTATTCTTTATTGGCGCAAATGAACTTTTATTTTTTTTAGATTTAGTGTCTAGTCTTTCACACAAGCTATTTTAAATTAAATACTTTTAAAGAATTTTTAAACGCAGTTTATTACATTATTCATATTGTCATTACAGTCACCCATGACCACTCTCGCTGTAAAGTGTTCGAAACGTCAGTTCAAAATTAATAATAATAATAATGTATCTTCATAGTGTAATCATGGGCAGTTTGCGGCTGGTGTCCCATAACATATTAAAATTCTCTAAAGGGCCTCTGCATGTTGGATCTATATCTCCGCGTAAGCCTTTTAAAGGACCGAGCACATTCCTTACGGGAGTGACCCGAGAATTATGAATGGAGAAACATAATAATAATGTATAATAAAATTGCGTTTAAAATCCTTTAAAAAGTTAAGTATTAAGTTCAATATTTAAAGTACTGGCGTTAAAATAAACACAGTAATATTGTACCTGACAAGCGTTTCTTGATAACAATCCGGCAGTGCGTGTTCCCCAAGAGCAACCGTAACGGCGGCAGATTGGCCGCCGCGGCGCCGTGCGCTTTTGCCTCTATGCGCGCGCTTTGCCATTCCAATTCCTGAAAAGAAATAAAATAAAATAAGTAACTAATGTAAAATTGTTTTACCAAGACCATTCAGCCGTCTCACTAATATGAAAACATTTAGTCTTCTCTTACGTCGTACAAATTCGCTCAACACTCAGCATTGAACCGCATGTATTCAGCTTACAATGAAATACGCAAAAATAGACATATTCAGCACATCCTTAAATTCATTCAAATATTCACTCTCCAAATTATGTAAGTAGTTATAAATTTAGAATTTTGGCACGATATTTAATCAAATTTAGGTTTAAGTTACATAGTATGTGTGTATAAATACATCAACTAAAACAAAAATACCGATAGTGGATACAAAAGGACATCATCTCAGCTATACTATTCGCGATCGTCGTTTTGAACGGCGTTACATACTTTAGAAGAAGTATGTTTATATGTTTAGAGAGCGCATTATTTTAATGAGATGAATTTAGTTAAAACAAAAAAGGTTAATTCTCGGGAACAAAAGCGTATTTTAACGTGAATACGCCTTTAATTGCTGGCATACGGAGGCAATTCAAAAAACCTAATGATAACAAAATCGGATAAAGTTTGACATTATAGCTCCGCATCTGTTGGCTTCAACCAAAATTGAATTATACGACTGGATAGCTAAAGGATCAAAGAATTTATTACGATACGTGAAAACTATGACGCATCGCGCACAATGGAGAAGGAAGTGCCGCAAATTGAAGTACATTTTGTTGTACGTCTATAGTTTTTGCACCACCTCACCTTACATCCCTTCCAATTTTGTTTCCTTACCCACCAAGTTGTCTGGCAGAGATCGCTCCTTTAGCGATAAGACTGTCTGTTTGTGCCTGTCAGCTATTTTACTTTTAATTGTGTAATTTTAATTTTTTTTATGGTGCATAATGAAGCATTTTTGTTTGTTTGTTTGTTACGTTACGTATATATGTACCTATACTATGCACACATGTCATAGACACAGTCTCACCCTATTTATTAACGATAAACCCAATACTTATGGTCTTTAGATTTTTTTAGATATTTTGATAGCTTTACCTTAAATATAAGTAGCTGCCCAGTGTCCGGAGACTTGATTCTAGTCAGTCTTAGGTCCCCCTTCCTGCCGTCTGGAGTCCGCGATTCTACTGTCACTCGTGAGATCTGAAAAAACATGCTCGTCCTCTTTGATGTTTATACTATATTTACTCAATAGCAAATTTTATATTTCTATAACATTGCTTTTATAAATGTTTTAATAACGATACTAAATTTACTCAATAATTATGAAAACTCTTCATTTCTATGATTTTGCTTTTAGAAATGTGTTAATAACAATACTAAATTTACTAAATAATTATGAAAACCCTTCATTTCAATAATTTTGCTTTTAGAAATGTTTTAATAACAATACTATATTTACTAAATAATTATGAAAACTCTTAATTTCTACAACCTTGCTTTTAGAAATGTTTTAATAAGTTAATGTGAAATAAAATAACATTATGAATATTATTTAATAAGGAAATTACCTGAACACTACTGGTGAATGCATCACAATTAAAGTCTACTTGAACATGATTCACAGCCACTGATATACCGTCTATCACCTGAAAAAAGGAAATATTATTGTAAAAAAGTCAATAATTTAGCGTTACAAAACCTTTTTTTATATGTGACTTTTATATGCTCAGTTGCATCTACGCGTATTCATATTTTAAAGAATTAAAATAATCTTGATAGTAATAGTAAGAAGAAAAGAGAGATAGAAGAATAGAAGAATTTGCTGCCTGTTTAAGGTGCTGCCCGCTTAACGGGGAGTTAAGCGGGCAGCACTCCTCTAAATTTCTCCTCTAAATTCAGTCCTCTAAATTTCTCCTCTAAATTCAGTCTTGGGGCCAGATTCACAAATCCGATTCGCCTCAGAACGAAGGCGTTTCCGTGAAAATCTTTATGAATCTTGTTCCAAATTTTGATACTTTCCTATCGGAATCGCATTTATTCACATACCGCACAGAAGTAGAAATAGAAATCAGCTGTATGTAATACGGTATGAATAAATCAGAAACAAATAACGAAGTTGAAAGATCGATTATGAAAATTAAAGGGCTATATATAATGGATTTAGGTAATTGTAATATACTTCTGGTACATCCTCAATCAGAGGAAGCCCGAACTATATACATATAAATTAGCATTGGTTTGTGTAAAACGTAGATAATAAATGAGGCTAGCATGATCATGTCTGATCAAGCCCTTCATTTAATAAAGATTTAAAAAAAGTAACCTATCCCAGTATAACCATTTTCTCCAACTTATCAAGAAAGTAAAGTATCCACAGATATTCTAGTTTTTTAAACAATATTATCTGTAATATATTATCTGTCATCTATTTAATTCAACATTAAAGGAATTTATTTAAAGTCTCACAGCATGTTAAGAAGAATCATCCATAATTATTATTATAGTTATAAATGATTATTTACCTTATGTATGTAACTATATTTCCCCTGTGCAGGCATCGCGGCCGCCGCGTCGGGGTTCATGTCCCTCGGCTCCGAGCATACCTCCAGCGCTATGTGCACCTCGTCGAGGTTCTGAAAATATTGCTTGCAAATAAGCATCATTTTTTATGCTAGAGCAGGTGGAGCATGCGGTTCCTCTGATGTTAAGTGACTGACCGCAGCCAATGAACATCTACAAGATCAAAGTGTCGCAGATGCCTTGCCGGCTTGAAGGAAGGGAGGGAGGGATAAGGAGAGGATTAACGATTGGAAGTCGGGGGAAGAGTGGAATAGGGTGGAAAAGGAATATGATGGGAATGCAGGTCTCAGACCGCAGGATGGTAGAATAAATAGAAAATCACAATTTGGTGAAACAATTGAAGTTTAAACGCTCTAATGTCGAAAGCTATGGGATGGATTAGAAATATTTCGATTATGATATAAAGGTTTGAGTTCACATTAGGCTATCATTATGGTACTAGACGGGTGAAACCGCGTTGCACAGCTAGTAAAGTAAATGTAATGTGCTAATGGTACTCTTTGGAAAAACAGCTACATTTTTGTGAAAACATTCTCTTTAAAATTTATTTTTCAGAACACTGCATACAAATATGTTCTTAGTTATTTACAAACATCAGATATCAAATAATGCATGGTTTCATAGTAACGACCGGTTATTGATAGCGAGTGAACTTCGACTGTATGTCAATATTTAATGCACCACATCGATCGTCACTAATGGCCCTCCAGTCGGTGTTATTTTTATAAATATACTCTTATCTGATTGTAGGGGTAGCAATTAGTTTAGATTAGATTTATGAAGTATTTCAGTATCGGACAATGCTCCTATTGTAATTAAAATAACAACCATTATAAGTTTTATACTTTATTGAACACTAGCTGAGCCCCGCAATTCGCCCGCGTATAAACCGGTTAAAAACTATCCTATGTCCTTCCTCGGGTTTCAAAGAATCTCTGTATAAAATTTCATTCAAATCAGTCCAGTAGTTTTGGAGCCTATTCAATACAAACAAATCTTTTCTCATAGAATCCTTCCTAGATATACAATGAGTAATGTCCTTTAACAGCGAAAAGCGACTTAGTTTTATACTGTATAGTAATAGATATTAAAGGAAACAATATCGCTACTTTGAATTAGAGAATATTATATTATTCAAAGAACCGTCAAAGGTAACGTTTTTGTCCTATAACAAAACAAGTCAGGGCCGGCATACAAGATTACACAAACACACTTTCGAGTAATTAGTGCATTCGTAAACGCATCAGTTTCGCTCCGTCCGAACCTTGAACCTAGCGGCATTGGCTTCAAAACATGTACAATTATATAATAACGTTATTCTAAGCGGTATCAAGTTGCGTGCTGTGAATTATGATTCACAATTACGTCTGTTATGGCTAGTAACTGAAATGAAAATAGCACAAAACATACTAATTGTTCTGATAAAAAACTGTTGCTTACTTTGTTTGTTCTCAATACTACATGATGTGCTTAAATATCTTGTTTAATTTATTTTAATGTGTAAAACTTATTTACTATAAAATAGTTTATGAAATGTATAGATTAATTTTGGGGTTTGTTTAAATTCATTATTTTTCCTCAGTGCTGAAAGAAATGAGTTTAGTTAAATAACTGTAATAGGATTACTGTATTTAGATATCAATTCAATGTATATGCAGCCTCATATTTTAAGTTTTAAATGTATTCATAAATACATAACAAGGACCAATAGTATATAAAATCTATTTTTCCAGAATATTTTTATTACCCCTTTAACTGACATCCCTTTTTATTTCCACCGCCTTTACACAAACATACAACATAAACATTAATTTCATGTAAAAGTTTTAATCCATTAAATTAAATAAAGTGGAACACATTTACTAGAGTTTTTTAAACATCTGTCACATACATGCTACTTTTTAATTCTTTCAATTTATCCAACGTTTGAACTGGGTTAAATCCCTTAATGGGTTGAAAAAAATACATACAAAACGAAAGTACTTATTAGTTAATTAGGACCAAGGCTAGCTGATTATAATAAAACAATTTGAATCAATAAGTGGTAATTTGCAATGCAAAATAATGTGAGGTCAAATTTGAATGCAATATGAGGATGTTTTTTTCCATGCATTTTAATGATTTGTATAAAGGAAAAGTAAATTATATTAAATATTTTTTTTATGTTTATTCAGTAAATCGTCTTAAGTGATATTTACCTTATTGTCAGCTTCCATTATATGACAACTTTATTGTATTTTGGTATATTTATTTATTTCTTCAATTAATATGGTTCACAACTGTTACATTAATTGATAATGATTCAACATTGAAGGATTTTTTCCCAAGACACACACATCATAATTATATCATTCATAGATAGATAAGGTGGAAACCTTAACAATTATAGTTACAAGAAAATGGTCCAATAGGATTGACCTCAATTTTACCCACAGAACATTCATTTTCTTTACTGGTATTTCTTGAATATTTGTTGTAATTCATCAGTAATTTTAAATTCATATTCTTTTACCAATTAATATATTTATTCTATAGCGAAATTTAAATAACTTAAATGATCCATTCTGGTTTGTGTATTTTTTTCACGGAGTTTTTACTTTATTCATTTCACTGTTTTTATGGATCAAGTATAATCATCTTAGTATATTATATTATTTCATATAGTCCCTATTTTTAAAATCCTATTTCCTAATCCTTCTCAATAAAAATGGTATCATTCATAGTATGAGATAATCAAATTTTAGATAGATATCTATTGTTACATTTGAAACTTTAAATGTTTATCTAGTAATGACTTAATAGAACACTGTATAGCGATATATATATGAGATAACAATTTGTTGATAAAGCTTTAATTTTTTTTTCCTGTTATAAAGATTCTTCTCTAATACCAAAACATTATTCTAAAAATTTTCAAAATTGAAAAAGAAGAAGATAGGAATATTTAAAGAAATCTAAATATAATTCTTTTGAAATTAATAAATTAAAATTTTGGAATCTTTTTTGTGACTTTCACTTAATTTAGATTTTAAATCAAAGTTAGTGAAGATTCAATATAAGAATAATAAATACATATAATATTTACAAGAAGATATAAGATATAAACATTCCATTTAATTCTTAGAAAAACCCAATCTTTACCAATACAAAGAAACTGTGTAGACAACAAATTCTATAGCAATACTATGTTAATATAACAATTTAAATTCACTTTGCTGTCTTCCCTTCCTTATACACTACAATAAAGTGACACATAGAACAATACTGTATTTTATAATTTCCACTCACCAACACTATGGGCACTGTTTTGAGTTTGGTCCATTGTATCCTGAATGAGGCCCGGTTGCACTTAGCTGACGTCAACCGCACCCACCCAGGCAGTTCCAGGAGATCTGTCAACAAATCCTCATCCAACGTCAGGTCTTGGAGCTCGCCAGACCCACGGAGCGCCGATAAAGAAATTTGTTCCGGAGAAAGGTTTTTCGTAAATCTGAAAAGATAATGTGTGAATACTATATTTAAATGAAAAATTAGAATATCCAAGATGGAACGTTTGCAAAACAACAACACAAAAAAAAACAAAATAAAATCACCTACTCCTTTTTTACATTACGTGTTTTTGCTAAATAACGTAACTTAGAACAATGAAAAAGTTGGCAAGCTGTGCGATACACAACAACGTCGCACTATACTGATATTATTTAATTAGCTCTACCCAATTGGACATCAATACAGATTAAAGTTTCGAAAAACATAGTATCATACCTCGATAAATGTTTCAATAACTGGTTCTTGATAATAGTAACCATTTCGGTGAATCAGCTGCTCTTTTCATAAAGCCAAATGTAGAATTTTCAAAGAAACATGATTATAAATGTGTAACAATGAATTTACTAGCCCTATAAATAATTTTTCTTTAAAAATTTTGACTGCACCACAGACAGAGCCTGAGAGGTGAACAAATTCAACCCATTAAATGTCATACAATACGACAAATGTCAAACTGTCGATTTGTCAGGTAATGATATACAGATAATTTATTGATTTAATTTGTCATTGATTGATAAAAGTTTAAAAACAGATGTTTGCATATTTTTTTTAAATTATTATTAATGTTGTTTAATAATTTATATTAAAAATTTATAGGAAGCGTATTATAAGAATAAGAAAGAAAATGCCTTGAAGGATTCAGCGAAAATCGTAAACGGAACGGGTCGTTTAAATAAATGGCGCGATATTTGTTTACATGTTGTTATGCGCAGTTATTGATTATTTGATAAAGAAAACTATTACTAGTTTGTAAATTGCAAGATGAAAATGTAATAGCTAAAACCTGGTTGTTGATAAAATGTGATAGTTCTGATCAAATTCTAAAAATAAAATTATTTGTCAAAAGTTTTTCGGACGTATTTGTATGAATTATTTAGTGCTTACATTTTTTAATATAAATAATTTAATAGACATAGTTTATGCGTATTTGATCTATAACAAAAAGGATTTGATAAATAAATAATAAATTGTAAAAGTAAGTTTATTTTCAATAATATTTTTTTAATAAGAAAACAGTATACTTAGTTCAATGTAACACCTAACTTTTATACATTTTATAATATAATATATCCTAGTTTAGAAATGTATATATAATCATGCTGCAGTAGTTATATTGCAATATTTATTTATAGTAATCATATGTAAGTGTTTAAAAGTTTAGATTTCTATTTCTATTTATCATTATGATTCACATCACAAAGTATTCTGCTTAACTTAATTATTTTCTATTTTAGCTCTTCTGCTTTAAGAGGCACCAAGCACCAATGTCACAGGTTGAAAGCAAAGTAGAAAGTATTAGCGACTACATAGACACACAGTATTCAGGCGGGGACTCTAACAAAATGAAATTGACACAGCTTTACCAGGAGGAGAACAATAACGACGTGGATGAGATCACAAAGAACTTCTCTGACATGGGATGTATTGTGGACACAGTGAAACGACCGCCTAACATATGTGTAGAAACCTGTGTTTATAACGATTCAGATTCTGATAGCGAAAACGAAAAGACTGACAATGATGATAATGAGGTCCATTATTCAGATGAGTTTGAAGAAGATAATAGTGAAGTGGAGGAGATTAAGGTGGTTAGCAAATCAGAGAACAATAGCACAAGTCAAATTGAACCCAATAAGTCTGTTCTCAAAGTGACCAAAAGCCATTCTTCTGTGTCTAGCAAACCTCCGTCTATGTCTGGAAGATCTGGGAAGTCTACTGGATATGGGTATGAAAATGTATTGATAAATTATAACTAAATTCTACATCTCTTTTAATTGTGTATCTTTGTTACCAAATTACTAAGTCCTGTATTATGATTGCCTTTTATTGGTATCAGGTTACTAGTAATTAAAAAAAATAATAATTTAAATTCTAAAAGTTTCTACTTTACATTTATAAGGCAGTTATGATAATTTGATCATGGTTAACAAAGCATAGGCAATCATCTAAAAGGCTAACAATTATTTTTAATGTAATTTTTCCCCATCCCTGCGACAGTTACCTGGGACATCATTCACACACATTCTTGGGACAGCTTTAAGATTAAAATTGCCAGAATTAATATTAAAACATAATATTTTCAAAAAATACTGTTTGTATTATTTAATAGGAAAATGCTTAGCATTTCCTCATGCTGATATGGGACATAGATTTTTTTCAATATTGTTATTTATTTAAATAGATAAATAGATTCAATTTCCACAATTTCAGATCAATATCTGTGCCCCAAACGCGTCGAATTAACATGTCCTTTACCAACGAACGGCTGCGGGAGATCGAAAGGCACAACCACATCCTGCTGAACAAGATACTAAGCGCCAGAAACAATAAGAAGTCCTCCATCCCCCCTAGGGAGGTGAAGAAGCCGGTACCACCAGCTGCTGTGCACCGGAAGAATAAGCAGAGGCAGATTGACCATGACAATATGGTGAGTGTTTCAATATCCTCCTCCAGAACAAGATACTAGAAGTCAAAAATAATAAGAAGTCCTACATCACTCCTGGAGAGGTGAAGAAGCCGGTACCGCCAGCCGCTGTGCACCGGAAGAATAAGCAGAGGCAGGTTGACCATGACAACATGGTGAGTGTTTCAATATCCTCCTCCAGAATAAGATACTGAGCACCAGGAACAATAGGAAGTTCTCCATCCCCCCTAGAGAGGTGAAGAAGCCGGTACCATCAGCTGCTGTGCACCGGAAGAATAAGCAGAGGCAGATCGACCATGACAATATGGTGAGTGTTCCAGTATACTCCTCCAGAATAAGATACTGAGCACCAGGGACAATAGGAAGTCCTCCATTCCCCCTAGGGAGGTGAAGAAGCCGGTCCCACCATCTGCTGTGCACCGGAAGAATAAGCAGAGGCAGATCGACCATGACAATATGGTGTGTGTTCTATTATCCTCTTGTAGGACTTGATACTGAGCTCAAGAAACAATAAGAAGTCCTCCATCCCCCCTAGAGAGGTGAAGAAGCCGGTCCCACCAGCCGCTGTGCACCGGAAGAATAAGCAGAGGCAGATCGACCATGACAATATGGTGAGTGTTCCATTATCCTCCTCCAGAGTAAGATACGCAACTCCAGGAACAATAGGAAGTCCTCCATCCCCCCTAGGGAGGTGAAGAAGCCGGTCCCACCAGCTGCTGTGCACCGGAAGAATAAGCAGAGGCAGATCGACCATGACAATATGGTGAGTGTTCCAGTATCCTCCTTCAGAATAAGATACTGCGCACCAGGAACAATAAAAAATCCTGTCAATCCTAGAGAGGTGAAGAAGCCAGTAGCACCAACTGCTATGCATCGAAAAATCTTGTTAAGTAAAAATCTTGAATACAGAAATAGGTGAAATTAAAGGTCATGATATAATTGATTTATACATCACAACGAGGTCTAGCTCACAGCGAGCCAATAGTACCTTCATGATTTTCGGTTTTTTGAGGTTTTGAGGTCCCCTGACTAGAGATTCGGAACTGACTTCACACTTCTATTAATTCTACCATTCTTTTCTTTTGACTAACACGTTATATTGAATTCCAGATACTACTGAAGAAGATCCAGCGCGCAAAGTCGTCGGCGTGCAGTATCCGCCGTTGATATTTGAGGCGCGTCCGACGCGGGCGCCTCTACACTAACCTATCCAATGTTGAATATATTTTTATTACAAATTTTAATTCTTGTTTTATTTCTTTTGTTGTTTTTGAGGAAGAACAAGATTAGTTAGTAGTAAAGGTAAGTAGTTAATTACATTCCGGACTTTCATTTATTAATTATTTTTATTAATTATGTGGCAATATTAATATTTATTTACTTACATTTATTAACACTATATAAGAATATTGCCTTGATATTCTTAATATTTTGGGCGGGCATTTTCAATATTTTATTTATGTTAGTGCGCCTTAGAAACAAACCTCTATTACATAGCATGCAAACTTTGCTAATACAAATTGGATTTTGTTTATTTTTATACCAACGTGATCTAATATGACTAGTATGACGTTACAGTGCTTATTAGAATTTTTAAGATCCTTACTTCCTTACAAATATAAAATATGCGATAGTGACGGTGTCTGGATTTCTGTCTCTTCTTCACGCCTCAACCACTGAACCGATTTGGATGAAATTTTGTATCAATATATTTTGAAACCCGAGAAAGGTCATAGGATACTTTTTATCCCGGAAATTCCACGGGAACGGCTAATATACGCGTGTGAGAAGTACATCGTCTTCCATCTTCCTTTCAATCCACTAAAAATACATTTATACCAATTTTATTTTGCATAAAATTTGTTATAGATTTTTTATTTTACCTAAGAAGAGGTCACTTTATTATTGTAGGTACATACGTTCCGAGAAATGTTATTATTCAGTTTTCAAAAGTTTCCTATCATAATAACGGTTTATAAATAAAATAATTATGAAACAAAACAAGTCATTAATAATGTTATGTGACAAAATAAAGCAATTTAGCCTTATTATCACTTTATAGTAACGTATTATAGTTCTAGGTACATTTAAGTAACTAAACTAATTATGGTACCTAATTTAAATTGTCATTTTTTTCATAATTTTCGTTTTTCTGTAATTTGATAATAAGATATGTATGTATTATAGAGGTACTTTTAGGCATTTCAATGTGGTATATGAAAATTCTGTCAGAAAATAAAAGACAAAAGACAAAAATAATTTATTTAAATAAATAGAAGTTATTTAGTTCTAAATCAGAAACCATTATACATAGTATAGTAGTTACTCGTTGAATATTTTAATATCATGAATGTAGCAGCGGGCCGGAAAAAAATGGCGTCATACAAAACAGTTGATTATTGTGATTTTTTTATATATTATCTCTGTGATAATATAATGTCGAATGCGCGAGAGTCAGCCTCCAATTTTTTGATCTGTTTAATTAAAAAAAAAAACAACAATTTTAAGATTCCCTTCAACCAACATTTTCATTAAACGTTTAAAAAGACACAAAGTGTTTACAAGTCTTCCCAGTGTTTACTAAGCATTATGTTCAAGATTTATAAACAGTGTCAAGGGTCAACATTATTGTTCATTACTGAGCGTCCAGGCAAACTGTTATTGCTCCGATTGCTGGAGAAATTTGTTTACTTTTAAGTATTTACTATCAATATTTATAAGCGACCCGAGGCGGTGTCTTCTTGTTTCTGTGCAAGGAAAATAAGTAGGTAAATAAAATAATACGAGGAATATTCTTAATTGGCTTTAGTTTAAATCACATATCAAACCAAATTTATTAAATTCCTTTTATTTTATACTTAACTCCTGAAGTATTTTTTCATGTCACACATATTTAGGTCCTTC
The DNA here is from genome assembly GCA_001586405.1 of Phoebis sennae. Taxonomy (NCBI): domain Eukaryota; kingdom Metazoa; phylum Arthropoda; class Insecta; order Lepidoptera; family Pieridae; genus Phoebis; species Phoebis sennae. The sequence goes on from LQNK01000752.1 coordinate 250,488, forward strand.
AAAATAGAGAACACTCTAATACAACTTATGTACTTTATTACAAAATAATCTTGATAAATTCTTATGTATTTATTTTAACCATCTTTATTTTAATGTATGTATCTTGTAATTATTGGCAAGGCTATATAAAAAAGTAAAAGGTATATAAAAAAAAAATTAATTGATAATTATTCAGTTAACTCAAAGTCCTTCAGTTTTTAAACCTGAATAAACATATCGGTCGACCACGTGAGCTTCCAAAAATATCGCTGAATTAACTCGAAAACGTGATCGTCATATTGATCTAAAGTTACGATATACGGGTTTGGCAAACTTTCTGATGAGTGGATTAAATTTTTGCCTTTTGTCATACAGTGAACAACGAAATTCAAATTAATTGGTTATATAAAATGCTCGTTAGATAAAAAAAAGTAAAATTACATTTTTTTCGTTACCGTGCAGTAATTTAGGTTTATATGTAATCTTAATTTCGAACTGATACCAACATCGTACGATAGAGTAGATACCAGAATGCATAGGATATAAAAGAATATAATTTATGATAAATAATGATTAATGAAACGTATCATATAAAATGCACACTTCTCGTAATGATGTATTACAAGTAATTGGGACTTCAAAATCGATTATTGAAAATTTGATGCATTATTAATTATTATACGGGTACAAAAACAACTTTAAATACAATAAAGAAAAAGCAGAGCCCTGAAGAAGTAACATTTTACCTTAATAAAGAAATAGCCATAAATTATAATTCTTCTCAATCATTGTACTAAACCTTAATCGTATTCTTTTTTTTTCTGTCGTTCGTTCGTTTTCTTATCCCATTCGTACTCCATATGCATTTCATTTTCCTTCCATTAAGTTCATCTATCCGAATTTCTTATGGAAGTGATCATAAACATTCGTATTTGGATTTCCGTTAAAATCATGATTGTAAACAATTACACATTGTATCAAAGCTTTTTGAAAAGAGCAACTACTCGAGTTTCTTGCCGGTTCTTCTCGGTAGAGACAGCCTTCCGAATCGGTGGTAAAAAAAAAATAATAATAATATTATGTACATGTATATGACGTTCTAAAAGTGCCTCGAAAGAGGCCAATTTGGAAAATAAACGTTTTGACTTTGACTTTGACTATTTCGATGAACTGGGATACGTGAGTGTTAAATAAATTTATTACCCCATTTATTTTAGCTACCTATTGCTGTAAATGTCAACATCATGTTTATATTTTTTCTCGATATATTTATTGTGTCGTTTATCGTTTTATTGGATTCATCTTTTTTTAAACAAACCGTATACGTGACCCTGTTCATATAGAGTTGTTATGGAAAATTTGCAAATTGTTTGATAACACGGTACAAATCGTATGGCCAGTTCTTATCTTACATTCCAAACTTGAGCTGAGAAAGATTTAAGATATACAAGCACAATTGTCCAGTATTAATAATAATTATCAATAAGTGATGGAAACTAGTATCTCGCTTGTTCTGCTATTAGAACTATGATTTCTTGTAGGGATTTTATTGATTGATTTGATTTGATTTTATTTCCATGATGTGTTGTAAAAGTTGATATAACTTTTGGATAAAAAGTATTTCTTCTTCTATAGGGATTTAAATGTTATGCTTCCACAGAATACATTTCTAAGTTGTAACATACTCTTTTGATATAGGAATATTTCGTAAATATTATTTTATTAAGTTATGTAGGTAGGTAGTTGTTTAAACTACTATATTAATCTTCTCTGGATAAACCTCGTAGCAACAGTAGTTATAGTTACCCACAATTACACCGATGGTTTATATTCACTGGGACTAACTCATTGGGCGCTATAAACTAAAATAATATTGAAATTATAGCAATAATATGCAGCTACATAGATTGAACTAAATTACCTGTTTATAACATGAGTAATGCAAAAATACATAGCTTTATAGTCATTGTTCAAATTTTATAAATAAATAAACTATGACAGTTATGATCTGAATTAATATTATGTTAAGCATTATAAGCAGGTAATACATAGAATAACAACTGATAAGGTATATTTTTAGCCGGCACTATATGGCTGCTTATCGTTAGAGATTGAATCAAACGCACTCAACATGAATGAGTGGCTGATATGAACATTTCTATTATATGCATAGTTATGTTTTAAATAATAATAAAAGGGGGAAAATTTAATTCACTTCGCATAGTAAAACGCTAAAAAATACAGAGAGGTAAATAATTAGAACGCATTTCTAAGAATGAGTTTAAAATCCAATATTGGTTAACACAATTGTAGTAAAGAAAGTATCCTTGCATTCCATAAAATTTGTATATTTAAAAATATTTATAGATTTAAATCAAGCCTTTCTTGCTAAAAATAAATAAAACATCATGACTTAACTATTAATAAAGGGAGGGTTACCTCCAAGTTTCAGAACCCATTTTTAAGTTATTTTACTATAAATAATTTATAATTATATTTTTTTAAATCTACAATCAAAAAAAAAATATAACTTAAACAGGTCTTTTGTTTAATAAGCGTAATGATCACCGACGTTCGTGTAGAAGCTTGTAAGATGCTATTAGCCGATCACGGATGATCAACGATTACCAATCATGATCCATAGCGTAGAGGAGCCATACCAAACCTTGATCAAATTTCTGGAAAATTCCAAGGGCCATATTATGTCCTTATAACATTTTCAAGAAATCAAAGATAGCGAAAGCCTGTTAGCGGAATAACCCAATTAAATAATTTTAATCTTTACAAGTGTGTCGCCGATAAAAGATATTACTCATACTTGACATTTATTTGTTTGTTTAGTGTAATAATAATATTTGATCACAGGATTTATCGAAATGATAAGATTCTGTAAATCTACCATAATCCTTTTATCGACTCTAATCTTATAATTTTTTGGGTAAATCAGTTGTTAAGTGACTTGAAAAACAATTATTGTTAAATTTAATGCGTAATTTAAGATTAATGGAAAAAGAGTAGGTATTTTTATAATTTATTCAAATTGACTTTACATTTTCATAAATTATTAAAATATCTACAATATTACTCTTACATTGAGGGCTACGCATCGCAATTGATATCTGAAAATCCATGTCTCTCCTAATAAGGTCCATGTGTGGCTGTAAAGCCTTAGATGATGATGATGTCTCTCCCCTCAAAAATATTTACCGTACCTTTAGTAAGAAACAATAATTAAGAACATTTACAATGATAGAGTAACTCCTACAAAAAATGTTTTGTTTTAGGTCAGGGGCAAAACGACACATCATAAATAGGTACTTTTAAAGATATGAATCATGAAATTATTATCGATCTTGTGGTTAGGGTAATCCCTGTAGAGTGCAACTTTAATAAATTTACCAACCAATATTCCGCTTTAAACAACAAAAACTATATAAAATATTTCATTCAAAATTAAAACAATAGAGACGTACTAAAGGATTTTCTTTTCCGAAAGAATATGACCTTACTTCGGTTTTATCGGTTTAACTAAAATTCCTAATAACTGACCTAGAACATGAAAATGATTATAAATCAAAATTCATCTAAACACTTCATGCTAATAAGCAATGTTTTATAAAATTTTACGCGAAAAAACAAACGTTTCGTCGTAAACAAACAAAATGAAATAGGTCAAGCTTCGTGACCGTAAAAATGTTGAGGATTTCACGAAAACATGGGGTAAGCTTGCTCCTGTTACATTTCATAATGATGTTGAGAATTGAGATAGGTGTTTTTGTAATGACACAAGTTTAGGGATAAATTTTTAACAATTATTTTAATATTAATTACTTTTTGTAAACTATTGCTATTGTTTGGGTATGTAAACAAAATAATATTATAATAATAGGTATGAAGGTGTCAAATTATCGATCGATTGATAAATACTAATTTATTTACATTTATGGGTAGAATAATATAGATTTGAGTTCAAATAAATATTTTTAATAGATTTAAGAAAGACTAAAGTTATAATAGAAAATAAACACATTGGAATTTTTGCAATATGTATGTCGTATTAATTCGTAGATGCCCTGACGTTTATTCCAAACACCTAGATTTTCTCTCATAGAAACGTATAATTAAAACTCTCTTGGTAACAATAGAATTGCGTGCAATCGATTTAAAAACCGAAACGGACTCAATTCCCAATTCAATTTTTTTAGACCAGTTTTAAAATCGATATTGAAGCTTGGCCGTAACGTATTGCTTCTATTTTTGTCCAGAAACACACGTTTGTTATCAACGGCTATAGCTATAGCAATAATACAATAAAACTCATAAATCATCATCAAAATATATCTTAATTCAGTATTTTTCCACACGTTTATGATACGCGAATTAAAAACATTACTTACGTAGTTAATACGTTCATAAATTTACGATTTACGTCTGATTGTCGTCATTACAATGTACGTGAAATAACGTAGTTTACGATTCATTGTTTAATGATTTTTCTTGGAAATCGAGGAGCAATTTAGATCATTTTTATAGAAATGACAACATGATTACATGAAATCTTTTGTTTTGTTTAGATTATCTAACACGGGATTAATAAAACAAAAATATAACAATAAAATTTAATAATGTTTATAAAGAAAGAAAAATACATTTATTTTGACACACACAATAACAACAATTACTCTATTGAGTTTAACAGTAGGTAGTAATACTTAGATTTACAGACAAATAAGTACATATGTAATTATAAATACTAAAACTTTAGTAATCGTGAAGGTTACCGTGTGTGCCAGGATATTTGTGACATTAGAGCCAAACACTGGTTTTCACATGGTTACAGACTTCACTATCCTGAAACCCAATTCTTTTGAATCAGTTAGGTACTTATGTGTTTTCGAAAATTTCAAGCCTATCTATGCAATTAATTTAAATATGACATGAATAATCCTTCCGATTAATTATTTACTCTAAATGATCAGATAATTCTTCATTAGGATCTACCCGTTTCTAAAATTCAATCATATTGATTGAAGTTTTTTGTCGTTGGTTTTTTTTATCATAAATAAAAACGACTGTCACTCAAGCTATGTTTTATCTACATCTATAGCCATTATCGACAATACACAATATCACAACGTGGCTAGCGTCACACGTCACGTTGCGATAGTGACGTAGACTTGTGACGTCACTGGTTCAGGAACCGACGCAGATCGTTTGACGATAGTTTCGGGATATCATCGATTTTCAATTTCAGAAACTTGCTATGTACGTAGTACGTAAACATAAAATAGAGCTTATTGCGTGTAACACCATGCACCGAGTAGAATTCTTTGTAGCCATGCTTGTTAAAAACAGAGCTTTTATAAGTTTGAGAAAAAACATACCTGCAATAAGTACATTTTAATTTTAAAACAACCATTAATTTTCATGTAAAAACAAAAAAACATGAATTACTTTAACAACAGCACATGGTTGAATATGTTGTTTGTTTGAAAATAAATGACATATAAAACCTTCTGAACTGACACAAAAAACAAAAACAAACATCTTATAAAAAGCATCGGATCATTCAGTGTTACATATGAATGAATGAACGGGACTGGTTGGAGGACACTGCACAAACAATTTAGTCTATGGATGGGAATGATCGATATCCAGAAAAAGTCACAAAGTGCAATCGTCTAGGTAAGGACTCCTTCACAAACAGTGTTTTATTATTTAAAATTCGTGCGCCTTATTAACTTTTGATGAAAATATAATATAATCGGTATACCTATACATGGTTAGTAAGTTTTTGTCTACGTTTACGCATAAATATCTAGATGTCTGTGAACCTTTTTAGAATAATAGATCGACTATTTTCATACATGATTTCTTATAAATTAAAAGTACTGCCCAAAAACAAGGATGATCTAATTGTGCTCGTATCTTTTCATTGAAAACTTAACCTTTACACACTATGACTTGCACAATATATACTACTTTTTGTTTGTTTTGGAATTTTTTAAGTATTGTTTGAGCTATAATATTGATGGTATCCTACATGTGAACAAGCCATAACACAGTCTCGTCCTGCAGTCTGTAACCCGTGGGAATTAGGCCCGTTAACAACATCCATTAAAAATAGCCACCTTAATGAAATCCACACCTGGTGCTTCTCAGCGATAATACGACAATATTGCAGACTTGTTTTTTGACCTAGAAAAACAAGTGCCTTGGAGTGCCTTGTATCTGTCTGGTGATATGGGAGCCT
>LQNK01000755.1:0-23749 GCA_001586405.1 Phoebis sennae
ACAAACCCTTTCATATTCGGTACTGCGAAATATTCATAATATTCGATGTTGATAAACGTTCTGCCGTTAGCAATAGAGCAATATATTTTTCAATGTACATTATTTTATTTATTTAATGAATTCAAATGAAACCGATGCATTTGTCATTAAAAATTTAATGCGAATGTAGCAATTTTTCAATCACAGAAGATGTTCGATACCGGTCAATTTTTTTTCAAATAAATTAAAATAGTGAAGAAAATAAACAACTGTGTAACTGAGTGTGTAGGAACACTCGCACTTGAACTACCTTTAATACATAAAAATCAAAATTGAAATCATTTCATCCAAAATGTAATTTAGCTACGTCTAACAGAAAACTTTAATTCAATAATTTGAATTATTTTTATATATACATAATTATTTTTATATATACATATGACCGTTAGTATGCATGTATATTTTATATATACATGCATACTAACGGTCTTACTAATAAAAACTTGTCAAACAACTGATCATCCACTGTATAGTTATACACTGTATAGCGATTTGTACAGTAGATAAACGGTGTAAAAAAAATGATTACTAATAAACAATGTATAACGTGTGTACAATTATAGACTGTTTAGAGCGAATGACTGAATGAAAAGAACTATCACTGTCTAAAGAAGACAACAAATTGACAATGTCGTAGTAATAAATGTTTATTAAATAATTTTTTATAATATTTATTTTTCATTTTCGAGCGAATTCCGAAAGTTGTGTATTATTTTTATTATAATAAATATTAATAGTTAAGAAAATATTTATTTGAAATTATTTCAATGGCTTCAGTATATAATAAAAAAAACGATCTCCTAACTGGAAAGAAAATGAAATGGTAAGTTTAGAAAGATCTTATGATAAAAATATGGATTGGTTAATCTAATTTTATTAATAAAGCTATTTAGTTATGTTGCCACATCTTTTACAGACGATGTGACGAGAAATTTTGAAACCCATTTACAAAAATTTCGAAGACAAGAATACGGCGACGAACACAAACAATGAGAATTGAGAATCCTCCAATTTCCCCAGAATTCTCATGATGATAGTTGTGTGTGTTGTTGTTGAATTTAAAAAAAAACGAAAGTTACAATTGGAAATACAAATTTTAGAAAATACATTAAATAAAACATCAAATTAAATAATTTGTTTTATTCTATTAATTTTAAATTATGTTCACATATATTCCTGAAAATTCATTAGCTCTAAAGATATAAACAGCTATTATTGAAAATTCTGGAGTCGTGTGTACTTCCTCGCCAATGTGCCACAATATCTCTAATTCGTCATCGTCACATAGAACCTTAAAAAAGGGAATTCCATTTATAAGTTTATGCTACTTGGTTGTGAGTTACAGTTTACTTAACAGAAACCTTACAGTAAAACACAAACAACATTTCCTCATTATAAAGCCATAGGTAAATAAAGGATAGCTTATTCATAAATTTTAATTCGACTTTGAAGCAGTTTCTATGAAACTAATATCAGTTCGTAAGGACTAGGCGAATCACGTTAGTTGTGTATATGATAATTTTAGATTTACCTGTACGTTCAAAAGGTCCTTTCCTATTTATATAATATTGTCCTTCATCTCCAGTCACGTTCTTTATTTCGACGTGTGCACAGTCTATAGACCCAATAACATCCCAATTAATGTTTTCTTGAATTTGTTGCTGATAACCGCCAGTTTTCAATTTTTTTCAAAAAAGAGAAAGCTACTTCTGAACGTATAGTTTTGTAAAACGATATTTGTCTTTAAATGCAGTATCGTCCTATTTGAATGGATCTCCTCTTTTTTTATAACGCTTCATTTTTCGACATGCAATTGAATCTACATCATTAAATTGAACAAATAAATGTATATAATCCATTTCCAATGCTTCAATTTTCAAACTGACAATACTTCACCCCATCAGCTGATTCAAAATAAAGCCGCCATCTTCCTATATAATGACTTATACAGAGCTTAAACATAGGTATGAGGCTGTATAACGTTTTCATACAACTTGTACGAGGCTTGTACATAGTTTATACAACGAACACCTTATACATTGTTTATTAGTAACAAAATTACTATACACTCGTTATACGCTTCTTATACAATTGACAAATGTTTTATTAGTAAGGGGGTAAGTAAGCAAATAAAGCTTAGGCTGAGAGTTGGTTGTATTATGTTGAAGGGAAGTTGTATTACGTTGCTACATAATGATCAAATACAATTTATACTATATAATTGTCCGACGACTGACTGATTATTTAAGTTTCTTTGTCTGTGGTAATAAGACTAAATAGTGTTAGACTTTTTTGATTGTAGTCTTTCTGCATTGGTATTATAGCTAAAGTAAAAAACAAAACAACATATTATACAACCGTAAACATTTAATCTGATCAACTGTACTTAAGTACAACACATTCAAGATCTAAACCGCGTATTTATCAAGGAAATTCTTGAAGTCCTCGTCGTGTTTCTTCTCAGGGTCGTACTTGTGGCGGAGTTTCTCCCATTCCGCGGGAAGTTTCTCCACCATTGCCTTCATGACGATTGCCACCTTACCCTTTTGGTTTTCAGAACATTTGCCGCATGTAGTCTGAACCGCTTCGGGGGCAAGTTCTAGAATAAAAAAAAATAAATGTATCCTTAAACGCGATGAAATGATTAATTTTGTAACGGAATTAAAAAAGTAGTTTTCATATAATATTATGATCTAATATTGTTAAATTAATGAAATTGAGGAAGGAAAGAATATAAAATGAAAGGAGGAATGGACGGCAAATGCAAATAGTTATCTAAAAAAATATGAATTCTAATAAATTAATTACAATGAGGAAAATATTATAATAATCTCTCTGAATTTATATTTTCAAAATATTTTATAAAAGAAAAATAATTACATGATACATAATATTGTTAACAATATCTGGGAAAGGTGTAAACTAAGATTTTATTTTTGAATCATATAATATAGCAGAACAATATTTTTCAGATAATAATTAAATTTCCCAAAATGTACACAATAATTATACATTGATCCGTAAAATGTTTTGACTTTGTCCAATACCAAATTTAATAAATAGTTCTGCTAGAGATACGAGAGTACAAGAAACTGTTACTTACTGCTCATTTCATTAGCTTCCTCCGTGCACCTGCCCTCGCCCAAGAAGCACAACGCATAAGACTTCAAGAGCCTGACATTTTCCACGATCTCCTTAACATCCACGTTGTCGTAGCGGTCGCTGTACAAACCTTCATCAGGACGTGCGGCGACGAACGCAACTAAGGCCAAAGCTACTAGATACTTCATTTCTGAAAATATATGCAGATATTGACTATACTTTCGATGGTAGTGTTTAGGACTATACTGGAGGAGCTTCATAGTAGTGTGCTATTCACATATAATTTCACGAAATAATTCATGTTATGTATACTAATCAAGAGTGAGATATTTTATCACAAGTAATTTACAATGCAACAAACCAATTTTCAACCAATTTTTGGTCCTGTACCATTTGCGACAATTCCAATAGTGCAGGGTGTAAAAAGAATTTTTAAAGACTTCATTAAAGATTCCTACTTAAGTATTTAATATTTTTTTAAATATTAGTGTTCTGCTGTTAGCAGACTACGGCATAACGTTTTTATAAGTAGAATTAACAGTTAGCTGTGAATATCGATTGACTCAGTACTATTTGTATAAGAGTACTTTGTAAAGCTATTAATGACTTTTAATCATAAAAATATTCCCGAGTTATAGTATTTCCAATTACTGACTGAAAACAAACTTGATAATGTAGTATGGAAACAAGTAATAAATTAAAAACAAGTTATGATAATATTATCTAATATTAAAATCTTTTACTTCTTGTTTACAAAGCGAGAACGGTAGAGACCATTGTTTCCAAAATAATTAATAAAAATATTAGCTTAAAACGTAAAGTGTACATTACAACGCTTGTTTATCATTGCTAATGATTGTTGGAACAAAAAATATTACTATTGTGGAAAAAAATTACTATATATTTTATGAATTTTAAAACAAAAGACGTCACGGAAGTGTAATACAAAAAGAATTAATTAATTGCTGAACCAACAGACGGTTCTAAATGTGAAAATTGATTATCGTGAAGGCGTTTAGTGGGAGTTCAAAATTCAATTAATTTTGGTTTTGGGGAGAGTGGGAAGGGTTCCCCCTTATTTACTGTCAACACTTTCATTTGTACTGTAAATGGTTTTTCACTAGAGATTACGAAAAAAGTTCTATGATTAAATATAAAAGATGGACTTTCAATTGTTACAAATGGCTGGAGATGAGCAATTTGTGCAAAAGTTGTTTGCTAGTAGTTTGTATCGCTTATTTAGTAACGATGTTTGCATGAAAGCCTCAGAGCTTAGCGATTAACATGCAGGTCAGCAAGCAATTTGATTCCTTGAATAATTTCTGTATGTAAATTTACAATATACCAATCTACAACAGTTATATGTTATGAAAATTATGCCTAGCTTTTGTAATAAATATTTTAAGACTTTTTTGTTATCTAAGTTTATGTCTGTTTTTGTTACGAATATTTGATGAGTTTTGTAATTTAAAGTAAACACTAAAACTTAATAAAAACCTCACTTTAGTGTTTACTACTAAACACATAATAAAGCCAAAATTATACCCAAAAATGGTCAATTACTATTCCTTTGATCTGCTAGGCCAATGGGATGGAAATCTATATCAGAGAGGAATCAGGGGTTATGTACTCACCAAGAGCGTATCTATACAACATTTTTAGTACTAGTAAAATTTTTAATACGCCACATTTAAATCTAAATTGCAAATACCTTAATTACCCTATAATTTGAACACTTCACTTAAATGTTTAATATCTTATTTTTTAATTGCAGATTTAAACAATATTAAAATTGTTAATATATACAGATATGCAAATAGTATATACCCACTTGACCAAAAATTCCACAATAATCACAAATCCTGCTAATTCACAGCACTGTTGGTTTATGATGCCTCGAAATGATGGATACGTCCTTATATATGATTGAGGTATTCCGGTCTGCGACTTTGAACTTGAGATTATGAACGAAAAAAACAAAGAAATCTATTCAATTCCATGTTTGTTGGTAAAATTTGAATTTTGATAAGTTTTTTATGCCGCGTGTGCAACAGGAATTAATTTTAGTTAAATGTAATCACATATTTGAGTGCATCAACGATAAAAACTTATTATTATCATTTTATAGCTTTATTTTAAAATTGTTATAATATCGTTGCTAGCGAATTAGAATAAATTTGCTTTATTTGTCAATGTGCGCTTCTATACATAAAATTATTATTTTTTAATTACCCGGCTGCGACAGAAGAATTGGTTGCATCAAAATCTAGAAAAAATAGAATAGATCTAGGAAAAAATAGAAACACTATGAGAGCGCTAGTAAGAGGAGGTAGATATATTATACAGGGTGTCCCGTAATGAGTGAAGCATCTCTTGAGGGATGATAGCTGAGGTAATAATCTATCAAAAAAACCCAATATAGGTCATATGAAAATATCACTGTTTTTGAGATATTGAGGATTTTGTAGTTTTTTCAAAAATGTTGACCTCGCCCAATGTTTTATATTACTGTGGCCGTAATTCTTATTTGGTTTTCATAATTTTTTTATCAAGTTTTCTTTATGAGTTACTTTCTTGGATACATGCATTAGATATTAATAGAAATATCAGACAACGGAAGAAAAAAAATATTTATTTCAAATTTAGTATAGAGTAAAATTTTGGGGTCAGATTTTATAGTCTGTGGTTTAAAAAAAATGAACTACACTGAGACGGTCAGTGAACTTAAAAACTTTTGTATTTAATAGCGATTTCAAAATGGTATAAAAGTTGTAGTTTTTCCCTATAGCAAAAAAAATATTGCAATTTGAAATCAATTTGAGACCTATTTTAATGGTACGTCCAGGATGATACTTAGTATGAAATGTTATTTTTTCACATGAAAAATAAGATTAAATGTTATTATCGGTCAATATTAATAAAAAAATACATAATCTGCAACGTGAAATATTATGTACAAATGCATAAATTTTCAAAAATTTTAAATAGAACCGTTATTATCTCAAACTACTGTCCATAACATAATTAAATCTTTGCACTCTAAAGCAATTGGATTTGATGGCATCTGCTTAGACATGTTGGTCCTCACGCTACCACAGACCCTTAATGTTATTACTTCCATTGTTAACACTTCATTGGAAACCTCCATTTTTCCCGATTTATGGAAGATAGCCTTAATAAAACCATTACCTAAAATAAAAGTACCTAGAGCTTTGAAAGATCTCAGACCAATTAGTATTCTGCCGTGTTTATCCAAGATATTGGAGCGTATTGTCCATTCACAAACGGTTTCCTTTTTAGAAAAAAATAATTTATTACCGATTCACCAGTCAGGATTTAGAAAATATCATAGCACCACTACAGCTTTACTAGATGTTACAGACAATCTACTATCTGCACAGGACCGAGGTGAAGGTTCCATATTAGTGCTATTGGATTTTTCACGGGCGTTTGACACAATAAATTTGGAACTCCTTCTTGCTAAAATGTCATTCTATGGCTTTGAATCTTCGACTGTACAATGGTTTAAAAGTTATCTGTGTGATCGTTCTCAGATTGTGGAGGTTCGCAGAAGTGATGGAATTATTAATAGATCAGAAGGAAAGCCAGTTGGAAGAGGGGTGCCGCAGGGCTCTATACTGGGTCTTTTGTTGTTTGTGCTTTACAGTGCTGAAATCACCAACAATATTAAACATTGTCAATATCATCTCTATGCTGATGATGTACAAATATATATATCCTTCAAATTAGGTGATATAGATGTAGCGGTAGCTAAACTCAATGAAGATCTTGAAAGGATAGCTGTTTGGGCAAACTCAGTATCTCTTGCTCTTAATCCCAATAAATCCAAATATATAATATATTGGGATCTCGAAAAGTGATCAGGGATATTATCAACCATGCTCCTCAAATACATGTGCTAGGTAATACTATAGAAAGAGTTCAGCAAGCACGCAATCTTGGAGTGGTTATGGATCAGGAGCTTCGCTATGAGAGTCACGTACAGGAGACAGCAAAAAATTGCTTGTACAGACTGAAAATTCTCTATCAAATTAGAAAATATCATATCGACACTGAGTAACAGTGTCGATATGCGAATCAAACTTTGCGAGTCTCTCGTGCTGTCTAAGTGGAATCATGCTGATTCAGTTTATGGACCTCGCCTCCTAGCTAGAACTGATAGAGTAGTCCAGAGGATACAAAATGCTTGTGCTCGCTACTGTTTTGACATTCCGCCACGCACACATGTAACAGATTATCTTAATGCAAGGAATATATTGAAGATGTCACTCAGACGGGAACTCCATCTTTCCTCTATGTTATTTGGTATCATCAATAATAAAATACCAACGTACCTTTTCGATAAACTAGAATGGTGCAGTGGCATTGTTGCTACTCGATTAGCCACTCACAGGTCTCTTCGCGTATCTCAATATAGTACAGCCGCTTTTAGGGGAAGTTATAAGTATTTGTCGTCTAAGTGTTGGAATAACGTTCCACCTCCAATTCGTCATGCGAAATCACCATTTACTTTTAAAAAACAATTAAAGCACTTTCTCATTATACATCAAAATCAGTTTCCCCCAGGCTGTAGGGTACACCCGTCATATTATGTCAAATATTCCAGTTGACAGTTGACAATTGACATTTATGTATGACGTTTCGTCGGCACAGTGACAGCAGCATAGAATAATAGGTGCTCAATTACACTATTAACTATGGATACACATAACTTATGGTTCATATTTCTCCTTTTTTTAATATATATATATTAAATATCACAATTACTCCTGTTTTATTGTACTGTACCTAAACATTTTATTGTATGTATTTATATCGATATGTATACATTTACCTATACATTATATGTATTCTATATAGACTTTAATTTAATTAGAATGGTCTGTAACCTGTATGACTGGCAACAAACTCCGCTATTTGGACCACAGGTCAGTTATGGTGTCACTGAAAATCAGTAGTTGGGGACATTAATCTCCAACATATGCTGATGTGATAACCATTTTGGCATCACGCCACCTATTATTTGTCATTTATTATACTATACCGTTGTAAACCTTTGATTTTACATGATGCGCCACATTCTACCATGGAAATAGCTGGAAATTTGAATTCAGCTCCCACTACACCTATCATCAGTTCGATAGACCAATAATTATGGACCCGGAAATCTCACGTGATGTTGGTTAGTCTCTGAAAAGTTTGGCCACCATATTTAAAATTTAGCACAAAAGTTATTTTTTTACTTTAAGATTTATTTTAAATTAATAAAATAATATTTTCATAAATAAGTATTAGAGAATATTGGAGAAATGTGAGGATATTGTAATGGCATACGATAAAAGTGGACATTAAATTTCACGAAGGTTTATGCATTTATACACAATATATCACATTACAAATTATGAATTCATATTAATATTAAGCAATAATAACATTTAATTTTATTTTTCATGGAAAAAAATAACATTTCATACTAAGTATCATCCTGGACGTATCATTAAAATAGGTCTCAAATTGATTTCAAATTCCAATATTTTTTTTGCTATAGGGAAAAACTACAACTTTTATACCATTTTGAAATCGCTATTAAATACAAAAGTTTTTAAGTTCACTGACCGTCTCAGTGTAGTACATTTTTTTTAAACCACAGACTATCAAATCTGACCTCAAAATTTTACTCTATACTAAATTTGAAATAAATATTTTTTTTCTTCCGTTGTCTGATATTTCTATTAATATCTAATGCATGTATCCAAGAAAGTAACTCATAAAGAAAACTTAGTAAAAAAATTATGAAAAACAAATAAGAATTACGGCCACAGTAATATAAAGCATTGGGCGAGGTCAACATTTTTGAAAAAACTACGAAATCCTCAATATCTCAAAAACAGTGATATTTTCATACGACCTATATTGGGTTTTTTTGATAGATTATTAGCTCAGCTATCATCCTCCAAGAGATGCTTCACGGGATTACGGGACACCCTGTATATACAGGGTGTCCCGTAATGTCCACCAATAGGTAGTCAGTTAAAAAAGAGGTGACAATGAAGATGAATTAAACAAAGGATTTGAGTAAATCATACGTCCAGGATGATACTTAGTATGAAATGTTATTTTTTGAAATGAAAAATGAAATTAAATGTTATTATTGGTCAATATTAATTAGAATTCATAATTTGTAATGTGTTGTATTGTGTATAAATGCAAAAAACTTCATGAAATTTAATGTCCACTTTTATCGTATACCATTACAATATGAAACATTATTTTATTAATTTAAAATAAATCTAAATGTAAAACAATTACTTTTGTGCCAAATTTTAGCTATGGTGGCCAAACTTTTCAGAGACTAACCAACCTCGCGTGAGATTTCCGGGTCCATAATTATTGGTCTATTGAACTGATGCTAGATGTAGTGGGAGCTGAATTCAAATTTCCAGCTATTTCCATGGTAGAATGTGGCACATCATGTAAAATTAAAGGTTTACAACGGTTTAGTACAATTACGGATATTTAAAATTTTTGAAAATTTATGCATTGATACAGAATATTTCACATTACAGATTATGTATTTTTATTAATATTGATCGATATTAACATTTAATTTTATTTTTCATGTAAAAAAATAACATTTCATACTAAATAACATCCTGGACGTATCATTAAAATAGATCCCAAATTGATTTCAAATTGCAATATTTTTTTTGCTATAGGGAAAATCATAAGTTTTATACCATTTTGAAATTGGTATTAAATACAGAAGTTTTTAAGTTCACTGACCGTCTCAGTGTTTTACATTTTTTTTAAACCACAGACTATCAAATCTGACCTCAAAATTTTACCTTATACTAAATTTGAAATAAATATTTCTTTTCTTCCGTTGTCTGACAATTCTATTAAAATCTAATGCATTTATCCAAGAAAGCAACTCATAAAGAAAACTTAGTAAAAAAATTATGAAAAACAAATAAGAATTACGGCCACAGTAATATAAAACATTGGGCCAGGTCACAATTTTTGAAAATACTACAAAATCCTCAATATCTCAAAAACAATGATATTTTTGTATGACCTATATTGGTTTTTTTTGATAGATTATTAGCTCAGCTATCATCCCCCCAGAGGTGCTTCACTCATTACCGGACACTCTGTATATATACAGGGTGTCCCGTAATCAGTGAAGCATCTCTTGGGAGATGATAGCTGAGCTAATAATCTATCAAAAAAAACCAATATAGGTCATACGAAAATATCACTGTTTTTGAGATATTGAGGATTTTGTAGTTTTTTCAAAAATGTTGACCTCGCCCAATGTTTTATATTACTGTGGCCGTAATTCTTATTTGTTTTTCATAATTTTTTTACTATGTTTTCTTTATGAGTTGCTTTCTTGGACACATGCATTAGATATTAATAAAAATATCAGACAACGGAAGAAAAAAATATTTATTTCAAATTTAGTAAAGAGTTAAAATTTTGAGGTCAGATTTGATAGTCTGTGGTTTTAAAAAAATGTACTACACTGAGGCGGTCAGTGAACTTAAAAACTTCTGTATTTAATACCGATTTCAAAATGGTATAAAAGTTATGGTTTTTCCCTATAGCAAAAAAAATATTGCAATTTGAAATCGATTTGGGACCTATTTTAATAATACGTTCAGGATGATACTTAGTATGAAATTTTATTTTTTTACATGAAAAATTAAATTAAATGTTATAATTGGTCAATATTAATAAAAACACATAATCTGGAATGTGAAATATACTGTATAAATGCATATTACCATAAATTTTAATTAGAACCGTAATTGTACTATACCATTGAGAATCTTGGATTTTACATGATGTGCCACATTCTACCATGGAAATAGCTGGCAATTTGAATTCAGCTCCTACTACACCTATCACCAGTTTGATTGACCAATAATTGTGGACCCGGAAATCTCACGCAAGGTTGGTTAGTCTCTGAAAAGTTTGGCCACCATAACTAAAATTTGGCACAAAAGTAATTGTTTTACTTTCAGATTTATTTTAAATTAATAAAATAATATTTTCATAGATAAGTATTAGAGAATATTGGAGAAATGAGAGAATATTGTAATGGCATACGATAAAAGTGGACATTAAATTTCATGAAGGTTTATGCATTTATACACAATACATCACATAACAAATTATGAATTCTTATTAATATTGACTAATTATAATATTTTATTTTATTTTTCATGTAAAAAAAATAAAATTTCATACTAAGTTTCATCCTGGACGTATCATTAAAATAGGTCCCAAATTGATTTCAAATTGCAATATTTTTTTTGCTATAGGGATAAACCATTACTTTTATACCATTTTGAAATCGGTATTAAATACAGAAGTTTTTAAGTTCACTGACCGCCTCAGTGTAGTACATTTTTTTTAAACCACAGACTATCACATCTGACCTCAAAATTTTACTCTTTACTAAATTTGAAATAAATATTTTTTTTCTTCCGTTGTCTGATATTTTTATTAATATCCAATGCATGTATCCAGGAAAGCAACTCATCAAGAAAACTTAGGAAAAAAATTATGACAAACAAATAAGAATTACGGCCACAGTCATATAAAACATTGGGCGAAGTCAACATTTTTGAAAAAACTACAAAATCCTCAATATCTATAAAACAGTGATATTTTCGTATGACCTATATTGGGTATTTTTGATAGATTATTAGCTCAGCTATCATCCCCCAAGAGATGCTTCACTCATTACGGGACACCCTGTATATATGTATTTATGGTGTAGTTGGGACCAATCTTCGTCAATCCCTTGAGGATATTTACTTGGATTGGGGATAACTATCTTATTGACAAACAGACGCTACATACATTCAACATCCTCCGAAGTCCACAGACACTCAGATTAGAATAGAATAGAATAGAATAGAAAATATTTTTATTCATGTAAACTTTTTACAAAGTACTAATGAATAGTCATTTTTTAAGTTACCATCAGTTGGGAAAGTCGCTCCTGTCGAGAAGATACTGGCAAGAAAAGCTCAAAGCAAAAAGTTTAAAAAAAAATAAATGAATGTAATAAGTTTTGGATAGTATTGTTTTTACTCAAATCCTTTGTTTAATTCATCTTCATTGTCACCTCTTTTTTAACTGACTACCTATTGGTGTACCTTTTTATTGGCGTTTTTAATTGATATATATAACAGTTATATATGTATAATTAGCTGTAAGGTACCTTTTATAAATAAATAAATAAATAAATTTAATTATGTTATATTTCGATTACAAAACAATGATTGCAACAAGATATGACCAATACGTCTGTCCATATACAATCCGGAATATTAAAACAAAAAATGTCTTCAAGTACACTTCTCTCCTAGCACATTTAGAATTCGTCAGTTCTTACAGCAAACAATTCGAGAAAACAGCTTATAATGATCAAAGGAGATTGAACGAGTAACTAGTAAATTGAACACGTGACGTATCAATCGTACGTTATATAACAAGAAATATTGCCTTTGCCAACAAATATCATACTATTGGATTTCTACATGATTGAGTAAAATTTATGAAAAAATATATTGTTCTATATAACAAAGCTCTTACCATAATAACCGAATTCTTTCTTTTATCAGTGAAACTTGTGTTCTTTGCCGCTTTTTCGGCAACTTAGTAAAAAAATCTCTTTGACGATACTTGGGTTCATATGAATTTGCCTTTTATTTGAGTTCGTTAGAAATTGGGATGTCTTGTTTGCGCATTTGTACGATTTAAAACAAAAATTAATTTAATGAAGTACCTAGTATTGGTTATTGAACGAAAATCGAATAAAATTAAATGAAAATTACATAGAGTTTTCTACCTGTAAAACTATGGCTCTTATAAAATATATAGTACATCTTGTATTGCAATAAAGTTGGGAAATTAAACAGGCAGTATCTAAAAAAAATTCTCATGTTTAAGTCAAATCACGTTCGTCGTATGGGAGCCCCCAAATATTTATTTTATTTATATGTAATTATTTTTTTCGGAAGGTAATACAGAACGACATATTCTGTGAGATTTTAAGCGCCTAGCTGTTACCATTATAAATTTATTGCAAAAAATACAAAAATAATATTTTATTGTATGGGGCAACGGAAATACATAATTTGTGAATACGGTCTAGTCATAGACAAAAAGTCAGACAGCGGAGCAATTTTTACCATTAACATGGGGAACCCTAATAATATAAACGCAAAGCATAATATGCGGATGGCGTCTTCGTGATCGCTTTTATAATTAATTTAATTTGCTGTTTGAAGGAAACTAAGAATTTGTTTGAAGGACCAGAGTAGTTATAAATGAGTCACATTTAGAAGAAAAATACTCGCAAATACCAGGACAAAATAAAAGATCGCAAATCTTATTAAAATTAAAAACAGCGTAGGTAGATCGTTGTTAATCTAACGAGTTTCTTAATTTAGTTTCTTGATGAAGGTTATTTTAAAAACAGCAGTCCTATTATAATAAACTTGCATTGTAAATAATTTCCATGACGCTATCATGACGCATGTTACTAAAATTGATTTGAAAAGTTCATAAGGTGCATTCGATTTTAAAATACAAGAGTGCTCATTAGTATTCACTTCAAATAAATAAAATTATAAATTCAATAAAGCACTAAGTAATGACTAGACTGGTCTATTTAAAATTCGCACTGATAAATTTTTCTCACGATTCTGCAATGACATGATAATTAAATTTTTTTCCAATTTTTGGCATTCACTTTTATAAATATCAATTGAAATTTTGTACTTTTTGTGAGCCCTTTCTATTAATTTAATGTAAAGCTCTGCAGCTTAAAATTGTACTTTAAGCATAATCTAAATATGTATTTACAGCGTAGTTTAATTGCTGCTCGTGGTTAATATTGAATGGTATTTTTTCTAGTTTGTGTAATTTGTTAAAAAACAGTTGATTAGAATTTTAACTCATTTGCGCCAAATAAGGCTTGGATATTGTCTTTTTGTAAAAAGGGACAATAGTCCAAAATAGGTTGAATCTAGGCACTTAGTTTGGTGTCTGAAACTCTGAATCACAATGAACATTTGTCAAAAATATTTAATAAGAGACAATTATGTGACTTTAGGTACAAAATAAAATATTATTTCCACTAAATTATCGTGGAAATTTTGACAACGACAATCGATAATCAAGATAATTGTAATCCTAAAATAAATATATTTTTATATATTTAGTCCATATTTTTAAATAACCACAGACAATAAAATTATTAACTTTTATGCATTAGAAGTTAGCAAAAAATGCAGGTGGGTGTTTTTCACAAAAATTGACCCTAGTAAAATCGACCTGTCCCATAACTTCAAACATTTTTATCTTTTTTTTTTATATGCCACATGTGGAAGTGATAATTTATATAATAGAGCTGTCTATTTTAGAATCGATTTAAATTAAAAAGTACGAACAGAAACCGAACGGTATTTTTATATTTAAAAGAAAACGAAATAGTAGGTAACGATTTCGTGTGTCCCACAGTGCTCTCGATATTTCAAATAAATCTCACTAGTAGAATATTAGTCTTTGAATATCATAAAGTGTTTAAACACAATCACCGTATTTCTAAATATGTATTTTAGGCTTGATATTATCAATTTTACTGTCAATTTAAGGAATATTTAATATTTTAGCGTGTCCTACGAAAACCAGAATACCGGAATTTCCAATTTCGTCACGGTGAATTTATTATCTTCCCCAGAATAAAATCTACTAATTTGTATTTTTTCTGCTTTATTGGTAACACTATGATCGTAATATAACCCTGCATTTAGTTTATTTAAGTGAGTTGCGCCAAAACCTGCGACGAAAGTGGTGATGTCGTTGGCGTCTAGAAAAGTTTTCTGAATAGTGACAGTGTTAAAAAGGTAAATAAACTTATTTATTTTACTTTGTTATATTGCACATATATAATTAACTAACCTTTTTTATATAATTATAGTCAAAACCAAGTAAAATTAACTGAATATTAGTTATTTTTAATTTCAAAAATTTTTGAAATGATATCGTCACCTCCTGTGCGTCACGTGTCATATTACGGGAACAAAATCGTGACGAACTGGAATTGTAAGGCGTAGCTTACAAGAAACCTCTCCAAATATTAATTTAATTTTCATGTCTACATTTATGTATTAACTGATTTTGTCAATATAACCTCGTATTATATGCTTAACCTTTATTTCATTATATTATGGCAATTAATGATTATCAATTATTTAAAAAGTAGGACTTCTTTTTGTTTCAGGTTAAATGTTAAAGGGTATTCGTCTGGATGATCTCCACTAATGAATTTTTCAGAAGTTTGAAGTTTACAGTTTTAAAATATAGTTGGAATAAATATATAATATACGTAGGGTAGTAGCTTTTTAACTACGCGTCATTATAGTCTTAAATCATAGATTTTCGGTAATGGCGCTTAGTAATACAAAGCTACCACAGCTATTTTGTATCTGTTTCAACAATATTTACAGGATAAACTCTGACTACAGTCCTGTAGACGATATTGAAGAATGTACACAACAAGCAGACAAATAGATTATACCATATTAGATACCACGTAAACCACGTTTTGTGCAAAATAACGTGAATAAATGGATAAATAAATGAAAATTAACTGCGTTATTATTTTTAAGTGCGTTTTGTTGTCGGTGAAATTATTAAACTGACAGTGTGAACATTGGTTAAATTATTCTTATTCGTCACGCAATTTTCGTGATAGTCACTGTCCTATATTTTAAATTATAAAAATTGATTACAAAATATCTGTTTTTAATTTTTTAGCTTTTATTTTGCCATTATGTCATTATGTATCAGTATTTAATTATTGCCATGATATCCTCACTCTGTTTGAATTTTGTATTTATAACACATATCACTCGTAATGACAAATTTTCAAGTGCGGTTTGACTTGAAAGTGACGAACATGAAACCCTTTTACTGATTACTCATTAAAGTGATAGAATTATGCAAATTATTTGTTAATTTTGGAAAGATTTTGAGTTTGTCTTTATAGTAATATAAGTTGATTTTGTTCTAATACCTGGTTGTTTTATTTCTAATGGAATATATTTTGTGACGTACAGGAATACTTTCCATCATACGTTGACGAAAAAACTTGAATATTTATTATATCTATGTTATAATTTTAATTTTAACATCATATTAAGTAAGTTTAAGGTATGTTATTTAATAAATATGTAAATATAAACGATTTTATATAATTCTAAAATTTCAATTCCTGTTCGTCACAGGGTCATTTTTTCTGAAAAACTCCCAGGTTTTTTTATTTTTAATTTCATTTTGGTATGTCATGAGAATAATACGTCAGGAACTTAATTAATTTTAATTAACTACTGGTTTTTATGGTTTACGTTTTAAATGAACTCACTACAATTTTTTATTTTTCTTTGTAAACATATTGAATAAATTTTTGTAATGGCCAATAATTTAACGTTATATTTTAAATTGTATTTAAACAAAATCAATTTATGCCTCGCGCCTACATATCGGTATTACTCGCACAGAAAATGAGATCCGTTGTGGATCAGAGTACGCACTTTTGTGACGTTCTCTACAAAAAATTTGAGGCCCAATGCGTCCGATTTGTGGACGCCTGGCTTTAATATCTTTTGATATTCATGACGAGATTTAATACGGCGTGAACGTATAAAAATACTTTGGATTTTTTATTGGTTTTCTCATCAAATATATTAAATCTTTAATAGGTACTTGTAGTATTTATTTTCCTTCTACACAATATCTTCAATAATTCAACAACCTTTAAAAGTCTTTTCCAGATTGTCTAAGACTTATTAAAAATAAATACTTTGGTGAAATAATTGTTTTATTCCTTACAGTTTTTAGGAGCTTCCAAGTATTGTGTTAATTGAACTTGTCTAAACTTATAAAGTTTCATTTTTGCTTATTTTATTTTCAGTCTTCGTTAAAAATTGTTTGATATACTTTCCAATATTGTGACGAGGTACTTATCGAAAGTTTGCTATTGAATCGACCTTTAGTCGTTTATTTATTTTAGCATTCTTCGTAGTTAAATATTTGATAATTGATTTTTGCAATGTGTTTCTAATGGTCTACTTAACTCAAAATAATTACTGTCTACTAATGTCTCTGTAATATAAGATCTCATGAAAAGTATAGCGCGTAAGATACTTGATTTGTCGAATCTTTTACCCATGAACGAGTTTATATATCCCTAATGTATCATTATTTTAATCAATTTTTACTACAACAAGTAAAAAGTGGTTTATAATATGTGGTATAAATTAAAGTCTACGGAATAATTAATACACAAATACTTTGTACTCTAATAATTATATTTAACGATCAGTGCAATCAATACCACTCAGGTGTTATGCCGTGCGAAGTTCAAAATATGAGTCTCATATTTTAACTCATTGTAAATTATTCATTGGAGTATTTACTCCAATAAATATTTTTTATTTAGTTCTGAAGATTTGTTTACTAATTACTATTTAGTAAACAAATCTTTAGTTCCTACGAATTAAATAGAATACATGTGAGTGTAATAGATACTTTAGCGATCAGTGTGTTATGTATAGACAATAGACCATCTACACAAAAATACAGAGATGCCATCCAAGGCGATTCGTTCACCGTTGTCGCAATACAGCACACCTGTGGACCAATACGAGGAACCGATGTCGGAACATCCCCGGGCCCGCAGGTGGTTCAAGCGTCCTAGCTCCTCGTCACTCTTGGCTCTGACTTCAACCAGGAGTCACTTAATTAAGATAAGCATGTGATAATCATTGTAGTTATTTCCTTCTGAGAAATAAATTATTTTATAAGTAAATTTCGGTTTTTTTCGTGCCTTCGCGATCCGGTCAATTTAATTAGTTCAATATCGTCCAAATGCCCCTCGTGATTTTAAACTTGCTGTAAGTAAATAATCATAAGTATCTTGGAAATAAACAGCCAATGAATTTTTCTACAAGTAAATATAAAACAAGTGAGTGTAATTGTTTGTCTTAGGTGATATAAGGATAAGTGAAATGTCAGACTAATGCTTCCCTTTAGTTGCACATTTATTTTTCTCGCAAGCATAAATGTCACAATTACTTTAACTCCGTAGCATTCATTGATTGTTCAGATCAACGAAGCAAATGGTAAACAAATGAGTAAGGATTGCGTGGCTTACGTGATTTAACGACCAGTGCAATCTCGGCCTAATGCCATGCGCTGGGGCTAATCACTGACACTAAGACGTCTCTCGGGCCGCTTAATGAAGGTCGTCACGATAAGGGTAGTTCAACGAAAAAGTTACACCCTACTCTCTTTGTTTAATCCGCGCTTTGGAGTTTTGGCATTGGACAGAGGTTCAAGGGCGGTGTGTTAAATAGTGATGCCGTGACGGAAATGCTTTGCTGTTGTTTACTTTAAATGCTTTGTAATTTATCTCATTTTGAGTTTTTGATGATTTAAGTATTAACTATTATACTATACGTTTCCGTCACTCTGTGTGCAAGCGAATATCCGCTTCTAATAATAATTGAAGTTCCTTAATTTATTTTATTTTTAGTGGGCAGCATCACTTAGCTTAGGTTAGATTTTCAATGCTAAATTAGTTACTCAGTCATCTACACTAGTATTATAATATGGAAAACTTTGTTGAACGAATAGTATCAAAAACTACAGGACCGATTTTAAGAATTCTTTCACTATTCGAAAGCTACATTATCCATATTATATGTTATAAATCTAACATTATGTTACGCGAGCGGGGCCTCGTGAATCAGTAAGTGTCATATATGAAAACGATAACGATATTTTTTACTGGTTTCTTCAACTTCTATTGTAGAGAGAAACATTTCGTCTTTATAGACGTTGCTAGCAAGCAATCAGAGCTAAACAGAGCTCAAAATTTACTCGTATTAATTGGTATAGTTAATTTACGTGCAAGATCAAGTCGATTATTTTTAAAGTAAACAACATAAAATATTTTCATACATTTTCTTAAGTCTACAAAAAATATTTCAATGAAGGAATATCCATGACACGTGCATGAAACTGTAACAAAAAGGCTCGTCAATCACTTTGTCATTCCCGGCTTTGTCATGGGGTACGCCAACGATTTTAATTTCTAAAATACGAAAATATTTTACCACGTT
The DNA here is from genome assembly GCA_001586405.1 of Phoebis sennae. Lineage (NCBI taxonomy): Eukaryota > Metazoa > Arthropoda > Insecta > Lepidoptera > Pieridae > Phoebis > Phoebis sennae. The sequence goes on from LQNK01000755.1 coordinate 19,371, forward strand.
TTTGGGTGTAATATTTGGGCCTAGGTGCCGACAGTAAATTGACGTTTAAAGCAATAGCTAAACGCTAGCGTAATAATATTCAATATGTCGCCTTAGACTCCGGCAATTAGACCTGTAAAGTTTGTGCTAAAGGACTGAGATTTTCCAGGAAACCACCGCAAAGCGAAATACTACTACTGTTTGCACGGCATATCGCATGCGTAATAATAAATGGTTTTTTTTTATACACGTACATCACGTACATAATTTTTTCATTTGCCACTGATTGCAAAAGCGTGTCTACCAAGAATAGGCGGTGAGAACTGCTGTAGATGACCACGCTATTATTAGGAAGCAGCTTTATTTCATGCTTTATAGTAATCTGACATTTCTTTTTCTCTCACAAGTGACAATTGAAAAGGGACGTCTATCCAATCTCGTATTAAACGCACATTGAACACCGTAAGCGATCTCTTTGAGTTTCACTGGACTATGATGCGAATGCTCTACATCCTAATAGTTCAAATTGAAAAAGGATTGTAATTGCAAAAAACAGATAAATCGACAGGCAAGATAAACTCTAATAGGGGTAGCTTCAAAACTTATAACAATCGTAAAATACGTCAGATCGATTCCGTAAAAAGATTAAAATATATTTTTCTTTAAATATATTTACATCGAGAATATAATCTCTTAACAGGTATTAATATTTTCTAGAAACGACAAAGCTTTGATACTTTCATACTTTTACTTTCATGTACTTACCAAAAGACTAACATTTTAATATTCTTATAAATAAACGCTTTAAAACAATTCGACAAAAGCTGAGAAGACCTTGACATCTGATGCCTATTTAATTTCTTTAGCAATGGTATCAATTGTCCATCTTTGCTGCTCTTAATTAGCTTACGTTTGCAAAGTAATTTTATCCAAACGACCTAAATATCACGCTGTCTCCAAAACGTCTGTCTTATGAAAACGTTAGATGTAATCTCTCGAGTGCGGTGTGCCGCGCATATGTAGTTCCTGGCAGAGTATAATGTAAAAATAATATAAACCTTGCAGGATTCTAGTATTCATAGTATAGTATTCGTTAGGAAGGTTATTTGTTCTAAGGTTTAAATGTAAGTTCTTTCGTACTCAAATTAGTTATCTGTTTTTATTAAAATGACTGGTTTGTACGCAATAGCCGAGAGTATTTAGTAAGCATAAAATACTGATTTAGTATGAGAAACAACAACAGATTTTTTGTTTCTCTAAAAAATGTTTAAATATAAATGGTAAATAGGTCAGGTGTTTTTTGTGGTATAATTAAAACTATATAGCCAAGATCTATAAAAATAAATAACTCCTAGTTTATGAGCGTAGCTTGAAATGCTTTTTTAAGTTCACCTGATGAACATCTACAACACCAAAGTGGTGCTGAACCGCATGCTCTGTTCACGGAAGGGGACGGGATTAGGAGAGGGTATGATGGAAAATTGAGAGAGGAGTAGAACAGTATGAGAGAGGAATGGGATTGGAATCCAGACATCCGAGCCTAAGCGAAGGCTCGGATGTCTGGATTAATGAATGAATCCGTACAAAACACAGTGCAATATTTCTTCTAGCCAATATTCTGCTTAGGGGTTAGTAAAGGTCTGAAGCGAGCGTGGCCCAATCGTGCAATGCTCGGCTCCCTCTTTTTTTATTGCTCAAGATATTATGCATCAGAATTATCCTCTGTCGCCTCTTACGACACCCACGAGTAGAAATGGGGTGACATACGTATTCTAATCCGTCGCCACACGGGACCAATTCTTCGGGTTTCCAATTCTAATATTAATAAATTTTGCTTCCCCTTTGTTATTTAAATTTGATATCTTTAACCGTTTCTGAGAACAGTCGAAAGGACGGAAAACAACGTGACCTTTGTAAAGTTTTCTTTAAAACAAAATTTATTTTGTGCAGATGATGTTAGTTCGTTAATTGTGTTATCTTAACCTTGTGTTTTGTATTGTTATCTGTATCTTTTTTATATTATATATATGCTGTTTTATTTGTGCCTTAAAAATGATAATTGTAAATAAGGAAGTTTTTAATTACGACGAAAGAATTACCTTCATCAGATTTACAATGCATTATAATACTTTTTATTTAACACCACGTCAAAAAATAACAGAAATATTTAACTTCTAAACATTGTCTTAATAGGCGGCCTTATCGCTAGCAATTGCCAGGCAACCTTTTGCTAAAGATCCAATTTAAAAATGTTTTGTTACGTCACATATTTAAATAATGAATTTATTTAATAAACTTATTAGTTTTATTTTAATAGCTTGTTATAATATTTTATTGAAGAAATTACACAATTCATAACCGTGACGTATCAGGTATGTTCTATAAACCCAGTTTTGGGCACGTATTTGTTTTCAATAAAAATTGAATGGACCTATATGGATTTGTGTGTTGGTGTAAAAAAATATACTTAAATTTTAAAAAGATAAAATAGAAAATTAAAAACTGCTCACCTCATACCCAATCTCCGATTCTGAGTGAACTATAATAATGCGCAGTTATATGAAATATCGAGTTAAATAGGCATCTTCGCTGCATATGCTGATAATTTTTATCGCTTCAAATATTATTTGACACTTGATTGTGATTTGTGAAGCTAGCCGATACAAATATGGCAACATCGTGCGTATAAAAAACTTTTTATGCAACATTGGCTCTTGATTAAAATCCAACAATTACTGTTAACTGGTCTATAAAATTTTACTAAAATATTCAATGAGTATCAATAGAGTTGCTATCGTGAAAATTCATTTTATTGAAAATGGCATTCATTTTACCCACGTACCTTTTTTCAATTGAATGCCAATGAGATTTGTAATGGTCATTGATTTTGTTTGTTGCTAAGAAATATAGGTCTAATAATATCATTATCTGATTTGAATTATCTTAGTTGTATAGAAAAGTAGCCATGTCCCGTGGTTTCATCCACGTATATTGCCCGTTCCAGTTATATTTCCAGGATAAAAATGTCCTAATACGTCCTTTCTTGGGTTCCAAAATTGTATATCATCCAAATTGGTTAATTGGTTAAGGCATGATGAAGAAACGGATAGACTTTTTTTTATATTTAACCTGTTATTTTGTATAGATAATTTATGTGTAATTATATTTTTATGTGTATTTATGTGCTTCATAGCTATTTTAGGCAGTAAGGTAATAAAAAGTTTAAGTTCTTTTTGTATGTTGTTTAGGTTAAGATATCTTTGGCAAAAAACTTATTTTTTTTCTGTCTTTCAAAAATGATTTATCACAATTAAAAGGTATCCTACTACTATTATAAAGGCGAAAGTTTGTAAGTATGGATGTATGGATGTATGGATGTTTGTTACTCTTTCACGCAAAAACTATTGAACCGATTATGATGAAACTTGGTACACATATAGATAAGGGGTCAGAATAACATATAGGCTACTTTTAATCCCGGAGTTGTCATTTAATCAGAAGTTACGCGTATGAAACCGCGGGGTACAGCTAGTATGTAATAAAATATTATAAAATATCATTAAAAAAAAACAAATCGCAGACAATCGGTACTAATGTTTACAATTAAGTTTATTTATTTTGTATACCAAAAGAAAAAAATATATATCTGGGGACTTTTTTGGATAGAGACATAATTTTGTGTTGTATGTGGACTTTATTACAGCAAATATACTCGCGTTTAAATATAACGACGTATTATAATAATAAAAAATATTATTATTAGATAAGTAACAATTTTGTGTTGTATGTGGACTTTATTACAGCAAATATACTCGCGTTTAAATATAACGACGTATTATAATAATAAAAAATATTATTATTAGATAAGTAACAATAATTTTGATGTTATTGTAATTAAATTAAGTCAAATCGAGAAATAATGAATATATTACCAAACGAATTTTATATGCAAATCTTTTTTTCCTGCCACATAATATTGCACAGTTTTAAGTAATAATTATATAACTAACATATTAATTACTAGCTTTTGCCCGCGGCTTCGCACGCGTAGACTACTAAATTAACATAGTTGTTATAAAAATGATATTATGACTTTAATTATAAGTATTTTAATTACACGCTCGTCTGTATAATTTTAAAATTCAATCGGAACCAATATTTTATATCAATGTTTTCTAAAAACTTAACAGTAACTTAATAGTCTCTAGGTCAGACAATTTCTAGGAAAGTATGTTCAGATTACATAAGGAATACGAAGCCACAGGCCCCCGGCCCCCGGCCTCCGGCCCCCGGCTCCCGGCCCCCGGTCTCCGGGCCCCCTAGGTTTGAATAAACGGTAATCTTGTTTAAGACACTGAGTCACATGTAAAGTAAGAAATTCAATACATAAATATTGGTTT